>CABHPP010000944.1:0-52093 GCA_902168425.1 Peromyscus attwateri
TTAGATGTCTGGAAAGCCAATAAATAACCCACAATCCTGGATGGATTCAGTCCTTAAGGTAGACCAGTGTGTTCATGATGACAGGTTTTGAAAGGTATCTGGGACTCTGCTTTGAACAACACAGGGTGACATTCATAGGACAATTCTATTTTACCTTCTCAAAGCACACACCCTAAACACCAAGCACTTCTTGTTCATATGCCACAGAAATGTGGTTAAATAATCCATCTATGTTGGTTCATATATTGGACTGGTCATTGGAAATTAAAACTTACCTAACACATGCTCTTGAATTTGATATAATCCACAATATGATGTGCAGGCTCTAGCTTTTGTATTCTTCTACCACTGGAGAAAAATCAACTGAATAGAATTCTTCTTAATTGAAATCAATACACACATTGATATTAGGAGTTCCCAGAATTATCTATGTTTACTCTTAATTCCCAGAATTATCTATGTATAATCCCACAGACTTTCTGTAGTCTACACTTACTGCTTCATAGGTGTTGATCCATCACAGAAAGATCATAATCACAAATGTGATGAGGAACAGGAGAGTTGAGGAGACAAGGCTAAGATCCCATGAGGCCTTAAATAAAAAGTAAGTGAAAGATAAATTATAGAAATTAATTGTTTCTAATCATATTTATGAGCACAGGGGGAAAGGTTCATAAAGTAGAAATTCTCAAAGGACACCTCCCATTCATCATAAGGCAAATATGAATTCTAAACACAGTTGTAATTGGTACAATGGTTAAGTTTAGATGCTATGGTGTACATGTATGTATGTGGGAATAAGTGTTTGAACATGTACTGGGTGTTTGTTGTAGCTTGAAAAACTCAAGTGAACATATTAATATGATACTATGAAAACTCTGTAGCCAATATAAACTCATGAAAGGCTTTATGTTAAAATCTATACTACAAAAGCTGTGCAATTTTATAACTGGAAGTCATCTTCTCCATGCTGTAAAATCTAGTACTCTTCCATTCAAAAAGTATTTCCCAAGTTTGAAAACAAACATGAAAGGTTTTCAAATGGTGTTTTTAATACCAAGTATTGGATGAGCATACCTTAGATATTTTTATATACATTGTGAATTTATAAGCCTTATTACTGTCCAATTAGGTAGAATAGTTTTAGACAGAATTGTTTCCTTCTTATTTATATGCATATTTATATTTCAAGTTTACATTTTTACATTATTAGAAAAATAATGATAAATAGGTGGGAATATGAGAAATCTTAAAATGTATACAGAAATTCTTATACTGGAAAGCTATAATAAGTATGAAACTCAACTCTGAACTTCCAACTGCTCTTCAAAAATGTTCAGATTTTTTAAAAGAAATTCCTCTTTCCCCACGTTAGGAGAATGAAACCCCAATCCTCGTCTTATCCACTGTTTTATGTAGGAATGAGACAGGTTTGTGATTATTAAAAACCGTGTTTAGGTTCCATGTATTCTGCATTCTAGTACTGGTTATTTTTTAATTAATAAGGTAAGATCGAAAGGCTATTTCTCTTAACTGGCACAATACAACTTTCCTATTTTTGCTGGGCTTTAACCCCATTCGACTCAGCTACTGCGCATGCCCACACTTGTATGTAGACTCCACACTGCTGGCTCATGGTAAAGTGAGCATTTCTCAATGACTTCATTTTACTAATGGAATACAACTGCTTTGTCTTCTATATCCCTCTGTGTTCCCTATGAGATCCACTTTTCTCCACAGCTAA
This sequence comes from Peromyscus attwateri, assembly GCA_902168425.1. Classification (NCBI taxonomy): domain Eukaryota; kingdom Metazoa; phylum Chordata; class Mammalia; order Rodentia; family Cricetidae; genus Peromyscus; species Peromyscus attwateri. The sequence goes on from CABHPP010000944.1 coordinate 1,745, forward strand.
ATGATTAAATGCATAGTCCTTAATTCTCACCAGACTGATCAATTTTGTTTTAATAAAAGAAGCTCATTTCTCTGAATATTTTCCCTCGAAGGACCATTTCTTTCCTTCTTTCTTTCTTTCTTTCTTTCTTTCTTTCTTTCTTTCTTTCTTTCTTCCTTCCTTCCTTCCTTCCTTCCTTCCTTCCTTCCTTCCTTCCTTCCTTTTTTCCGGAGCTGAGGACTGAACCCAGGGCCTTGTGCTTGCTAGGCAAGCGCTCTACCACTGAGCTAAAACCCCAACCCTTGAAGGACCATTTCATGTACTAAAATCTATTCCTTTATAACACATATTTGTCATGTATACTTTATGTAAATCATAGTATCATTTAGTGATGCTGAGAATTTTTTATAAAACACTGTTTGAATTAATAGTAATTACAGTTATGTAACACGAGTGTTATTTATACGAATACTTTATTTTAGATAAGTATAACATTTCTATAGATAGTTTCTCTATTCCTTTAAACACCCTTGTGTGTGTTATAGTGTGTGTAGGTATAGTTGGCATGCTGTATTTATTTAAAGGCAAGCAGATTTATGTCTAGTTTCATATTAGCTAAATGGTTAACTGTAATTCCTCAAATAGGAAGAGCTGAGTTTGGGATGTATCTCAGTGACAGAGGACTTGCTAGCATATGTGAGACCCTATGTTGGATTCCCAACTTTGAAAAGGACAAAAAATACTTCCATCTATAAATACTGTTAGTATCCAAAATTGTACTGAATTTTCAGGAGTGGAGTCTGAGATTCTGTAGTTTTAACAAACCCAGAGGAGGAAATGGTTCTGGTATACTGTGGACAGAACTAGTATGCCAAGGAACAAGATGTGACCTGACCCCTGACTCTAATCCTAAATCAGAGTTAACCTTCCCTATCCCGTCCTGTTCCTTAGATGTAGGAAGCACAATCCCTGCCATGGCTTCTGACTTCTTACAGAATGGCTCTGTGCTTTGTTTTAAATCAATTAGGAAAGTTCTTTGTCATAAAACAATGTAAGAGAAGGAAGATGTCTTGAGATTCACATCTTCAGTAGACATGCCATAGCAATAACATTCTTGCTATTGAAATCTGTCTACCTGTCTTAAAACAATGGACTTGGAATTAAGGTAATCTCTTAATAGTTATTTTTTTATTCTCCTTTTGATGAGTCATTCATTTAATCATTTAATATCACTCAGCAGACACCCCTTGTGTATCTACCAGGCACAGTTCATTGTGCTACCTGTGGCTGCCACAATCTACTCCCTCCGTTTACTTCAATTTTCCCAATCCTCTCAAATGATTTCTTTCATTGACTTTCGTGTACGCTCTACATCTCCCATATCCCTTCCTTCTTCAAAAGTGGTAGAATCACAAATTCAATGGTTTCTGTTTGTTTTCTTTGAACCAATGGTATTTAATCAGATCCTAGGAGCTCATTGACCAACCATCCTGGATAAATGAATGCATTCTAGATTTAGTGAGAAAACTTGTTTCAAAAAATAAGGTGGAAAGTGATGGAAGAATAACCTCATAGTCAAGCTTTGTCTTCTACATTCAAACATGTAAGCACACCTCCATGCATTCATGTACACACTCTTACAAACACATTCTGCATTCAGGAAAACACACACACACACACACACACACACACACACACACACACACACACACGCATGCATTCAAGAATGCTGTGTGAGGAAAACAAAAACGAGAGGAAATTAAAGTCTCACTGATGACAGTTTCTCATGCCCTGGATATGAGCTATGTTTTATTTAGGGGAAATGAGGGTCTCGAGGGAATCTTGAAAGTTAGTGTTGGGATTGGCCTCCTTACTGAAAGACAATCTTAAGACTAACTTGTAGAATCCTAATGCAAATCAATTATCCTTGAGAGATATGAGCTCTGGGGATCTGAATACTTAGTGAGCTCAAGGTAACCTTTTACCAATTTTCTCTAAAACAGCATCCCTTGGTGGACACAGTAGAGTGTGCTCGGTAAAGTCTAGGCCTGGTTCACTACCTAGCTAGTTCTCTACGCTTAGAGAGGACACTGACTTCTGTGAGTGTTAAGCTCTTCTTAATGATGGGAATAACGAACTCAGACTCTGTTTTCAAAGCTTATGGCCAGAGATAAATATAGTCAGTAAGTTAGCAAATGTCAGTTCTGAAAATGCAGAGCCCTATGTAGAATATAAATTTCTCCATGTGTGTTCCAGCACACTACCCTACCTCTGTTTGGAGACAGTCCATTCCTCTTTTGTATGAAATGTGACTCACTAAGCTTTTAGAAAACACATCTAACAATTGACTTATTTTCCCCACTTCTTCTAGAATTCCTTTGAATCACTCACAAAGATGCAACCTTTATTTTATCCAATTGTTAGTTTTTCTTCCTGGAAGGCTTGACTACTGAGTGTAGCCATTCTGACCTTAGCTTAATGAACACTTCCTGAGATGTCTCTCACCCATGAGGCATTGCCCCCTCCCCATGGACCACCTGCCCTCTTCATTCATTTGCTGCATGGCACTTTTCATTACCTGGAATCACCACCTTTGCTTATTTGCTTGTATATTGTGTGCCTCTTTAGTCAATATGACTTTATTACTTCATTACGTGATAGACAGTGTCATGGGAATCAGCAATGAAACTGAGTCAATAAGTATGCCCTTAAGGAGATGGGTACCAATAAATACTGATAATAGTAACTATCTATATATGTACGTAGGTGCCAAGAGGCAGAAGGTGCTGTGAAGAAAAATAAAGCAAGCTGAAGGAGTAAACCCTGGAGGTCATTGTGCCATCTTATGTCTCATGTCAGGGATGGATTTTCCTTCTTAGGTGATATTTATTCAGAGGCCAAGACAAAAATAAAATATCTAGCTGGAGAAAATGTTTCACTAGCATGGGGAACTGAAAGTGTAAAGATTATGACATGAGCCATATTTGGCAAGCCCAAAGATGAGAGAAAAGACCGACCGTGGTGGCTTCAGGGCAGGAAGCCAGATACGGGTAGTAGGTGATACCAGGAAGAGTCTAGGTACCTATCTGTAGGCTGTGAATTTTGGTCAGGATCTAAGACCTTACTCTGAGTCCATGGGAAGCCTTTGGGCAGAGCATTGACATCACCAGATTCAGGTTGCCCTGGCTGCTGGGTGGTGGTGAAGGGGTTATCCTATGTGCAGGATGAATAACGGACGTTCCAGTGACATGTTTGGATCCTTCACACCCATTGCACCGGGGCCTGCTGGGCTCATCACTTTCCAGACACTGCATTTTTGTTCACAATTAGCCACATTGCTAATTATGCACCACAACACACTGAGAAGCTGTGGCCTGGGGAGTCTTTATCACTAGGTTTAATTTCCTCCCTCATGTCCTCCCTCTTCTCCATCCTTCCCTCCCCTCTGCCTTCATTCCTGACTGCCCACCTTCCTTCCTTCATGTTTCTTGTTTGTCTTCTTCCTCCTGTAACTTCTTCCTTAATTTTTTCACGTTCTTTCCTCTTCATTCCCCTCCTGTCTCTTCCCCTCCCCTCCCTCCACTTTCCCTTCCCTTTCCTTTCATTCCCTTTTCTGTTCCCTTCCCTTCCCCATGTTTCACAACATTAAATACTTAGTTATTGATTATCATAAAATTATGTTAGAAAGTGATTAAACTTCCTTAGGAATCTTTTTTTTTAAGATGGCACAGGCTCTGCTAAATGAGGTAGAAAATGATTAAGGAAACTTGGCTTCCAGGGTTTGAGCATTAAGTAAATAAAGGAATGATGATCGTTGATATTGATTGAAATATCTTTAAGAAGAGAGGTTTCAAGAGGAACATAAAGAGAGTGATCTTGGGCATGTGCTAAGTTTGTCCAAGTGGAGATGCTCAGTGGGATGTTGGATGCATGAGTTTCACTTTCAGAAAAGAAGACTTGATTGGATTGCAAATCTCAATTAGGAATAGTCTTTAAAGAGAATGGACTCTCCTTGTTCCCTGTAATTGAAATGGGGGCCAAAGACATGCCAGGTTTTCAGGGTTCTCATGAAGAACAAGGAGGTACTGTCTGCGCTGCCACTGGGTTTTCTTGAGATCAAGACAGATAGTCTTTTGTTGCTTTTTACTTTTAATTTAATTTTAATTTTACTTGGGGTTTCATTTGAGACTGAGTTTCACATTGTAGCTCATGCTGGCCTTGTTTTACTCTGAAGCCTAGGCTGAGAATGATGAGCTCACTGCAATTCTCCAACCTCGGTGATAGATTTGATGTGAGTCACTAAGCCTGGATTCTTGATACATTATCCCTAAAAGGATTATGGCAAGGTTTGCTCTAGAATAAAACCTCTCCTCGATCCTTCCTAGGTCTGGTTCATGTACATGCTTTCTGAAACTAACCAGCCACAGTATCATTGCTCGTAATGTGGTCCCAGAATTCAAAGACTGTGTATCAGAATTAAGTGGGTACATTTTAAAATGTAGGCCGGGCACTCAAATCCCAGGCATAGTAAATAACAAGAATAGCCATGGTCCCGGGATCCTCATTCTAACTCATCGTTTAAATGATTCACTCCATTAATCTATATAAATGATTTGGTATTGTGTCAAAGTGCTTCAATATAAATTAAAATATTTTTCTATACATTTTAAAGGATATTCCAGCACAAAACAAGTTTAATGATTGTTCATAGAGTTCATGTGTTTGAACTGCTCTGCTTATATTCTGGGTTGTTGGGATTAGAATAGATTTAACTTCAATCAAATAAATTTTAATGGCATTTAAATAGTAAAGTCAAATTTAACTGTTCTGCTTTCCTTCAAAAAAATATAATTTCAGGATATACCATAACTTTAGGATAAACTACTCAAAACAGAAAAAAAAACACCTTACATTGTGAATAATAAATTACAATGCACCTAAAGTATGAAGTATTTGTGATTTCCTATTTAGGGCACATGAGAAAATTGTGTTCCATTTCCCAGACCTCTTATGATTTAGATAGAGTGAGAAAAATGGTTGAGGCCAAGCAGCATGGTACTGTAGCCAGAACATTTGGTTGCCAACGTTCCTTCTTATTTGAATCTTTTTCCATATTTAACATGGCAGCTCCCCTCTCTCCTCCTTGCCCATGATGCTATGATTAGTAGCACTTCTCTGCCAGCCCATAATGGGCATAGAGAGAGGGAGAAATACTCTTTTGTAACTTTAGCTTGTTGATTCCAGGGCATAATGCAAAGAATCCTTCTAATCATCATAGGTTCCTAACAAAGTGGATCACCTGACCCTGAGCGGTCTTCTTTCCATTAAGAAGGGAGATTTTTTTTTTTTTGCTCCGTCAACAAAAATGTTTGTTGATATTTTGACCATTGACAATGAAGAGTTGGGAGTTGTTTGCATTTTCTCACACAGTTCACTACCAGATTAGTTTAATAAATTAAAATAAAAGGCAAAAACAACAAAAAAATGAAATTATAAACCAATTGCTACAAGGGTAGAGATGATTCTTTTAATGATCATGTGCAGAACAAAATATCCAGTCACAGTAATTTGGAGGAAGTTTCTATTCCCGGCCCTTGAGGATTGTGGTCATGTATCTTAGACGTATGCTTCACTGCCGAAGAAATATAATGGGTGTTTCTTCTGATAGTTAACAGGTAAAGTGTAATCCTCCCAAATGAAGGGTTGCTAACAAATCAAAGAGATTCTAGACCTACAACTTCTAGGATGTTAGTCTTAGCCTAATGCTGCTATTTCTAACAGTTTGGTCACATGGTTAGAAAGGGATTGCTCCAGATTTCTACCCAATCTTCACTGGCCTAGTCAATGAATAATTACCTGCAATGATTGTTTGTGATTTACCAGGTTCCCACATACAGCTTCACAGGACAATAGTAAGACATTGAAGTGTAATTTTCAAATCAGGAAGTTGGAATCATAGCAGGCATAAAAAGTGGGTCATTGATTAGTGCTCCATAGATACTAACTTCTTCCAACATGCATATTAAAGATAAACTTGTACACTGAAGACTCTACTTAAGGAGCTTTTGAAAGTAAATTGTAGCCACTAACAATCAATTAAGCATTTTGAGTTATTTCCCCCTGTGTCCTTTTCAGGATACAAAACCAATGAAGCTTATATCCTTTTATTCAATAAATGCAAATGTATTTGTACTCCATTGTTAACAGTAGTACAATATTTTATTACAAATATTTAATATTAGTTTACATCATTAAAAAGATCAAGAATTAATTGTACATGAAATACTGAGATGAACTGACTTGGGTCCCTGGAACTCATACAAAGGAAGAATAAGAAAATCAACTTCACAAACATAACCTTTGCCCTCCACACATGTGCTGTGAACATGTGCATACCTACACTCACATATACACATCAGGCATGTTCGTACATATTCACGCAATAGCAATAAATTTAAAAATGTTAAATTAATTATTTATTCACTGAACAAGCATAATATGTGTATATATGCACATACATGTAATTTAACTATTTATATAATTTTTAATAAAAAATTAGGCCATATCCACTTGAAATGAAAACGTTGAAACATCAGGTTATAATTTTCCATTCTGCTTTTCTGTATTTTCATGGTCTGGAGACTAGCCTTACTTAATGTTTGAGTTTCCAAATATTATGCCAACTCTGGATAAATTAGGTCAACAGAGGGAAACATGCTTTCTACCACTTACATTAACATTCTGCTGTCTGAAAAACTGCACTAGCCCATCAATCATCTTGTTAATATTTGCCACTTGGACCAGAGTTTAAATGTGATCTGTAAAACCCCCAAATCTTCACTTTATTTAAAATTATTCTACTCTGTGTCATGCATAAATAATTTTGGATGGACATGGCATAATAAAAGTGGAAAGAAATGAGTTATCAAAAAAGCATGTAAAATGATTTATTTTTAAAAGTTCAAAATGTACTTGAAAGAGTAGATTTAATATTGCAATCTAACCATTAGATTTTCATATTATACTTAAGAATTTTGTTTTGAAACTAGCCTTTCATTAGTAAAACCTGTGATTGAAAAAGATGTTCGTATATTTATAGACATTGAACATCGATGACAGAATTTTGTGCATTTGTCCACAGGCCAATAATTCATTTCACAAATATTTTTACCACTTAATAAACAATAATCATGGAACAGCAGTAGAATTTGACCTTCATAGAAACCTAACTATGGTAGACTTAATTTAATAGTAGAATTAATTTGTATTCTTATGAATTTTTATGTTTATGAGTCATATATTTTCAGATTTAAGAAATAATAGTTCACTGTTTCAAATTGACTACTAGTAGTAAAGAACCTATTTGATATATTTTACATCTATATTTATATTCAGGGTGTTTCATCTGGCAGATGTTGAAAGTGAAATTTTTTTTTTTTTTTTTGGTTTTTCGAGACAGGGTTTCTCTGTGTAGCTTTGCGCCTTTCCTGGAACTCGCTTGGTAGCCCAGGCTGGCCTCGAACTCACAGAGATCTGCCTGCCTCTGCCTCCCGAGTGCTGGGATTAAAGGCGTGCGTCACCACCGCCCGGCGTGAAATTTTTAACTCTATTTGGAACTTTGTTTTAGTAAGCATGCTTGAGTTTTGAGCCCTCTTTGAGAATAAATGTGAACAATTTAGATACTAGTCAGGAGTATTTTTAAGGTTGATAATACTTCAATTTATTTCTTTTCCCTTCAGGTACTGATTATTAAGGTGACATTATGACAGCAAAACTCCAAAACAATGGTAAGTCTTAAATATTTGCTAGTTCTGTAATTTAATGTTGCACTATAATATACTGTATACCTTATTGGGTTGCTTTTCCTATTCTAATTTTATAGGTCTGTATAGGATGTAAATTTTGAACCAGACCACTAGACTGTAAGGTATTTATGACAAGTCAAAACACATTTTAACTCAACTTTTGTACGTAATAGTTTTTGAATTTGGCAACCTGCAGTGCAGTCTTCTTTTTAAAGAACGTCAATAAAAGTAATTACTTTCCCATTCAATGTCCATTTTCCCTGAAAGATTTATTTTCCTTTTGGAATCAATGCTTTCAAATGCAGTGGCAGTAGACCAACAGCAACGTGTTGCTTCCCTGCACTGTGTTGAAAATAATAATATTCACGCTGGACTTTTAGATGGTCAGACAGAAGATCTATTAATTAAACTAAATAAAATTTGATGATAGCAGCCCTTTATATATTCATATTAGAAGACTCTTCTTAGGTGCAATATGATGCTTACAACTAATCCTCACACACTGCCATTGCTTTTTTTAGAATCAAGACTCTAGATGATACATAGATAGATAGATAGATAGATAGATAGATAGATAGATAGATAGATGATTGTTAGAGAGAGGGAGAGATGGAGAGGAAGGGAGGGAGAGACAGACAGACAGACAGACACAGGAGAGATAGCATCTCAGGTACAGTAGATGCTAGAAATATTGCAAATTTTTATTGGTTCTGGGAAATAAAATTAGGGTCTTATATGTGCTAGTAAGTACTCTACCAGTGATCTATATTCCTAGCCCAAATATTGAACGTTTTCTTCTTAATAATTACAATAATTTAAAAATGTGTGCTTTGGTTGAATTGTCCTCTACTTTTATAAAATGCTGTTTTACTTAAATAAAATTATGTCCACTTTTGACATTAAAATGTTCTTTTCATTCATAAAATTTGTTACCTAAATATATACTTAATGATTTACTAAAAAAGAAAAACAATGTAAAATGAAAAACCAACAGTAAATTTAGATATATGGACATGTGTATTTGTGTGTATATTTATAACACAAAAAGTTATATGAATGGGTAATAACATATCATTAATTATTTTATAGGTATGTAATTGTACACTATAGCCAACATAATTGGGAATATTTTAAATGAATCATATAGGTATATATAAGTAAATTGCTTAAAACAAATATTCAGATATATAGAGATATAATAATATATAAATGTATAAACAATCCTAGATAAAACTCAAAACAGCTTTGTGTAAAGAAAAAGTCATAACACAATGCTGTTTTTCTTTTGGTCATCCTTATGCTGGGGCAGCTGGTGACAGAAGATGGCTTGTGTCCCTTTGCATCAATACCGTGGAACCCTCCTTTCTGTGCTCAGAAAACAAGATGCAAGTTCATGCAACTCTTGTCACCATGGAAAACGTGCATTTGCCCATGTAGTTTGTTCTTGCTGATAGAACACTAAATACAATGCATTTCAGCCTGGTTTTCATAATGGCCTTGCAAATATATATATATATATATATATATATATATATATATATATATATATATATATTATTTCATAATAATGATCTGCTTATTTCATGTCCTTCTGCCACTTAAAGTAGAAAAATGACAATGAACAGCAAACCTCACGGATGTTTTAATTCTATGTGTAACAGCCACAAGACAATGACTGAAGACTGTAGTAAATCAGGGCATTATGAATCAAGTTTCTCAGGAGAGCATTTCTTCACTGCTGTGTGGTCCAGTGTGACTGATCTCTAAACACCTCTTTGATGCCCATAGTAGAGCACATGCTGCTTTGCTTTAGTGGGAAGTTGCATTCTCACACTTAGGAGAGAAAAAAAAAAATCACATGACCACACCATCAGCAGAAAGGAATAAGCTAGAGAATCACCTCACCTGGCTCATGAGGGATTCTAGACTGATACTATGAGGACCATGATGATGTATGAAGTCAGAGCAGAAATACACTAATCTAAGGGATGACCCACAGGAACAAATTTCAAGGAAAATAAACATGATAAAATAATAAATAATATTGCTTAGTAGAGAGCATTTTCAAAAATATTGTTTAGATCAACATGTGATAAGAAAAGAACACATATTTAGTATTGACATATTATCAATGCATTGCATTGTAAATTCAGCCACTGCAAGTATTTAATGATATTATAGCGATATTTAGTCTTTTATGTATTTACATATTTCATAAAATATGTTGATATTCTGTATCTATCATACTATGAGTTTATTTAGCCTTTATTTTCTTAAATTCTCCATACCAAAAAAATCATGGGTTCTATAATCTTTCAGAATTTAAATTCTAACATAGTAGTATAATGACGTAGATTGTGTGTTGGTGAAGTTTTCAGAGTAAGCTTTAGAGGACTGTGTGTCTGTGGGGGTGGGGGTGAGGCATGTAGTTAGCTTTGAGTCTAAATCCAAAGCAAGATATGTGGATCAAGCAGACTTAACTCCACTGAAGCATGAAGACAAAGTTGACAAAAATGAGCTGCTTTAAACCATCAATATTTATTAAACACTTACTATAAACCTGGCCCTTTTCTAAATGCTAAGGTTGTAGCAGTGAATACAAGACCAGGAAACAAGCTCTTACATATTAGTGGTTAGTGGAGAGAAAGTGGAGAGAGAACAGATATTAAATATGAATAATTAAGCAAATATTTTTGACAAAGTTGAATGTGTGAAGAAAATAAACCAAGTCGGATAGGAGGCTAGGGGAAGAATTTTCAAATTAGTATTAGCTGAGAAGAGACCTGGAAACAGAATGAGTATATATTGTGATAGTTATCCTGAAAGGAACATTCCAGACAGCAGGAAAAGGCAGGATCTGCTTGCAAGTAGAGAACAATGCAATTTGTTTGAGCCAAAGTGAAGAGATCAGTAGACAAGGGGAGGCTCTGTTGGGTCATGTCAAAAAATTATTTTTCTTCTTTTTTTGTTAAATTTATTCATTTTTGTTTGTTTGTTTGTGTGTGTGTGTGTGTGTGTGTGTGTATGTATATATGTATGTGTGTAAACATGTGTGAGCAAACTGGTATCATGGTGAGCTTGTGGAAGTCATATGACCACTTGTAGGAACTGATTTTCTCCTCCACCTTGTGGGATCAGAGAATCAATCTCAAGCCATGAGGCTTGGTGGCAAGAACCTTTACCCGCTGAGCCATTTTTCTGGTCCTGGATTATTGAATCCTACCTAAAAGGGAGGCCATTTGAGTCATTTGATCAAAGATATGAATTGATTTACATTTTAAAGTTTTCATTATGATAGATGAAAGAACCTGAAGCAAGACTGAGAGGTTATTGCAGTCTTTCAGAAGAATGAACATGTTTACAGTGGGTGCTTTTAAATAGAATGAACTACAGCAAATGATTAAAAATTTATTTAACTTTTAAAACAATATTTTTATTCTTTGAACATTTCACACAGTTACATAATGTATATTGCTCACATCAATCTGCCACTGTCTCTCTTCAGCTTCCTATATTGTACCCAACTGTCTGCTCCTCAACTTCATATTCTGCTTTTATTGTTATTGTTTTTAATAGTCCCTTGAGTTGAGTTATTGCTGGTTTATATAAGCACAGGTGAGTGACCATTCACTAAGGCATAAACAACCTACCCACTGCCATATCCCTAAAGAATGATTCTCCCTCTTTTGGCAACCATCAACAAGACCCTTTCCTCATCCATGATAGAATTTTGACTGATTTGATCTTTGGCAGATAACTAGAGTTGCGGTAAGTTGATGTGTGCAACAGCCATTTGTTGTTTTTATCTAAGTTGTTCTATTACCAGTAAAGACTCAAGAGTCAGCTATTGGGGTAAAGACCTGATAGATCAAAGAAGCTGCAGAGGAATGACCAGCTATCCTTCTCTCCACACATCCCAGATCAAAGAGACTGCAAAACCTCCAAGTCCATCCCTACTACTTCCTGTGCATCTTCCCTATCCGTATTCTTGACTTCTCTATGGCTAATTCCTGTCAGCTAGTCGCTGACTCTGCCCCATGATTTAAGGTTAACTTTATTAACACAGTCTCAGGATGTCATTGTGCAATCAAATGTGCCTCAATAGCCATTTACAACAGAAGTAAAGTATGGAGTCTTTAGCACAGTATTGGCGTGTGGTAAGCTCTACACAAGTGCTGATTTTAGCTTCTTCCTCTTCAGCATCATTACTATTGTTTTCTTTATCAAAGTTATAATAGAAGCCTTAGGAAAAGTGCCAGTACCTTTAAGTGTTATATAAGCATTATTCTCCTTTTCTTGCTATAGTCATATATTAAGCACTTGATTTGAGAGAGCACCATACTTCAGAATTGTTTAAGGATAATATACATAATGCTTAATGCCCTAGTCACTGCAAAAATGCTACACAACTCATAGTTAAAAGCTATTTCTAGAACAATACAATAAGCCATAGTCATGCCTTGCCTCCTCTCATTTATCTCATCTTCAAATATGCCCATTTGACTTTGTTTATTTTTCTTAGCATGGGTTGTCCTTGAACTTACATACGTTCAGTGTGCTGCTCTTTATTGTATATATTTTAATGCTCAGTCATCATTGATATATAGGAAATACACATATACAAAACTATTCATCACAGTGGCTGTGGCCTTTGAAATTCATGTCTTAGAAATGAAGATAGATATTAAGATTTGTTTAAAGTAATGCAGTTATCTGTAGTTACTTTGAAAAAATTAAGATTTTTGCAGGAAGTATTATGGACTGTATACCTATGTACACATATAAGTTCCTGTATGTTACTAAAAAGTTGCTTAGAGGCAATCACCATCATTAAATGCTAGGACAGATACAGAATAGGATTTGGAAACTAGAAACTGGTTTGCTGTGAGTTCTCTTGACAAACACTAACTGCTTCTTCAGTTTTATGAGGGTTTTAAAAAACTTTAAAAAAGGTTTATGGAATAGAGTTCAGTAGTGCTTTCTTGTTGTGATTTTTATTATGGGTGTGATACTTTCATGTGTTTCTCTTTTGTTTGCTTGCTTGCTTGTGTTTTGGCCTGGAGAAGTGATTCAGGGTTCTCATTTTAACTGGAGTTTCAAATATTGATTTGGGTATTTAAACACATACTTTGGTTAACAAAAACAATCATAAAGCCAAGTAGAGAAGGATAAGGTGCTCTAATTTTCTCTTTTAGGTCTGGCAACTGAATTTACGTAGTTTAGAAATCTTTGTATGTTAGCTTCTTCGGTGCATAAACTGGAAAATGTTTCCATGTTGTGTGTTGAATTAGAAGGGGAAAAAAGCACAGAAAATATGTGAAATCATTAAAAATTATTGTGAATGTTCTGAAATACAAAATGATTCTTCATACTTGCTCTTTGGTAAATGTCTCTTTTTTAATCATAAATGAGCATGTTTGCTTAAGTCCAAGCCTGAGGTAGACCAGAACTGAAGTTCAGTTTGGCCTCACATGAGGAGTGTGTGACCACTGACAGGCTTCATACTGAACTCATTTTGGGTTTTAGCTGCAAACTCAGTTGGGAAAGTTGAGTTTGAGAAGTACCAACACTTTCAAACTTTATGTCCATGTTGATGTGTACCTGTTCAAACATACATCTTTTATGGAATAACTTTGAAATTAAATAATTGCCTTTTACAAGAATTAATGTGACAAATGCTAAACAGGATGGAGTGTTCAGACAGAAAAAAAATGTAAACCTAGGCCTATCTGTCATTGGTCCAGTACTTAGATGCCTTCTGAAATCTGTCACTTTGAAAAGTAGTTCATTTGGCCTTTCATGCTCTTCCTCAGCATGCATAAATACCTAAGCTACTGTCTAGACACTGTCAGATTGTATGAGAACACAGTGCACTTTTTCTTTCTACAACTGTCAAGGCTGAATCTCTATATCCTGCCTTGGTCATTGGTACAAACAACTCCAATTAAAAACAGGGTGCTTGAGAGAGGAAATAGAGGCAGAGAGTAAACAATGGAATGGGGGCAGCGCACAGGACTCTCTCTCCAGAACACAGATTCAAGTAAGTTCTTGCTCAGAGATAGCAATTAGCCTATGTCCCTGCCAGTAACACACCAGAGGCTCAATTTTGTGCTTTGTGAAAATCCAGTGCTGTAGTATGAGTGGTTTTTGCCTGTTTGTTTTGTTTTGGTTTGTTTTTTTTGTGTGTTGTTATTGTTTTTTGTTTTGTTTTCTTTTCTTTTTTTAATCTCTGACAATATTCTTTACTCATTTTTTATTAAGAAATTTTCCCTCCTTTCCTTTTTTTTTCTTTTCTTTCCTTAAGACAGGGTTTCTCTTTGTAGCCATGGCTGTTCTGGAACTCTGTAGAGCAGGTTGGCCTTGAACTTAGGGATCTGTGTAGCTAGAAGTTTCTCCAGTCCTGCCTGAGCCCTGTAGTCCCGTGGCCTGCTTATAAAATAATCACACAGAGGTTTAATATTATTTATAACTGCTTGGCCATTAGCTCAGGCTAACTACTGACTAGGTCTTACACTTAAACTCAGCCCATTTCTGTTAATCTATATGTTGCCACGTTTTCTGTGGCTTTACCTGTGTGCCATTACATGCTTCTCCCTGGACGGCAGGTTGGCATATCCTCACTCAGCCTTCCTCTTCCCAGAATTCTCCTTGTCTGATTATCCCACCTATACTTCCTGCTTGGCTACTGGCCAATCAGTATTTTCTTTATCAACCAATCAGAGCAACACATTCACAGCATACAGAACGTGTCAACCATTATTCCTGCCTCTGCCTCCTGAGTGCTAGGATTAAAGGTGTGTGCTACCACTACCCAACTGTGTTTTTCTTACTGCATAGCCCTAAGTACAAACCAAATACATCATTCTCTATAGCTAAATAAACCAAATGTTTTTGGAAAAGTAGAAACCCTTGTCACTGATAAACCAAGACATCCTAGGTTGGACTTCATGCAAAAACTTTTCAAGTTTGATTGGACTCAATTTATCAGTTTTCACTATGGGCTCGCTGCCTTAGAACCCAGCTTACTCTCCACCAATCTGTTTCTGCTAAGAAGCAATCTAGTCCAGGGCTACTTAGAGCATGGTTCAGGGACCAGATGTTTCTGAGAACTGCCAGGGACCCTTCATAAAACATAGAAGCACATGAATTGAGTGTTTTTTAGGAATTTTTATAAACTTCTCTTGACTTGATGATTTTGTGCACCTTGATTCAAATAATACATTATGGATGTTTTAAAATTTAATGTTTCTTGCACTTCATTTCTTATTAGATAGAAAATTATTAATAAATGGCCACTCAGAAAGAGATAGGTCAAGTCTCCTGTCATAGTCAGGGAAGCACTGGTCTTGCACTTGCCAGCCTAGCACAGGTCATTATAGGACAGCTCTGATCAACATTAACATGTGTTTCTCCTCGCCTGGGACATCAAGACTACAATGAGATTGCATAATTATATCCCCAAAGGAATTTACAGTTTGATTAAAAAGCTTCCCTTCCCCTTTCCTTAAGAAAATTGTTAAATATTCATGGAAAAACATTCAGCACACAAGCAGTCATATTTAAATGCTAAATAGGATATCAATAGAATTGCATTTGTATGTGCTAAAATCCTACACCATTTTATGTGGACTCATCTATTTGCTCCTACCATTTAACTTAAACAGGGTATTTTCTTATGGTCCTCATAGAGAATTTATGAGGAAGATACCTAGTAAAATATAAATTTGTCAATCCTACGTGATTTTCTATGAAAATCCTGAACATTTGCATTTAGAAATCATGGTGGTTTCATAAAAAAAAATGAAAGGTCTTAAATGCTCAATAATAATGTGCTTTCTATATATATGCTAAGAGAGACTTATTTTTAATAAACACCCATCTATTTTCAAGATCTTATCATAGAAAATTATTTAGACTACCCTATTCTCATAGTTAGGAGTAAGACATGCAAACAAGACTTTGTAATCTTGAAAAATCCGGAGAGTGAAATTGGAACATAAATGTCAATTAAAAAGTTTTCACTAATTTGTCTCTAAGTCATTGCTCCTTCTATTAAAACCAGAAGCTCCCAGAGACCTCACCCACAGAGTCATTGTTTTCCTCTGCCTGTGGCAAGCTGGAACACGCTTTGTATTATTAAATTGTTGTTACTGCCCTCTAGTGGCAACAAATAATCCTTGTTCTTCCACCTCCTAACTGAGCCCTAGAAGTTCAAGACATAAAGGCAACCCACTGCTTGTGTATTTCAGGAAGTTAAATAGCAAACCTAGGAGACAACCACATAACATGTAATCAAGCAGGAGTCTACTCAATGTGTAAGTTAAAGCGGAGTATGGAGACAAAAGGGTGGAGGGTTCATCCACGTGTTGAATTCAACTGGTTTTTCCATATGTTCAAAAAGCAAGTCTCAAAAATTAAGGTAGCTTAGATAAAAAAAAATCCTCTCAAAAGTTATATTGCATACTGTATGGTGGGGAACTTGTGAAATGCAGATTCAGATTGTAGGGGCTAGAAATCATGACTCAATGATGGCGATTCTCTCTGGCTGTCCATGGTCAGGCATAATTTAGAGCTATAACCCTTGGGGAGGTTATCAGAGAAAGTGCAGAAATGAAGATCCTCTCCTAAAATATACTTTATTGTGGAATTACCTTATAATGTAAGGGAATACTTCATTCAATGATTTGTTGAAAAAGAAATAGGTATTTACTGGGTTTACCACTTACTTTGTGGGTAACCTTGGAGGATATTAAGCACATTGGACTTCCCTCTAATCTCATCATTTGTATATATACACACACATATAATCATTAACATAGATGTACAGTCAGAGCAGAATTTGAGGTTCATATAAAAAGTAAATGACCTAAAGTAGAATATATTTATATGTTAAAAGTTAGTTATTACAATTTTATATTGTATGTAACACCCAGTGAGCAATAAATGTCAGCATTGCCAATAAATGTCACAGGATTAATATGCAGGCACATATGACCATATACCCTAGAAAGTTTCCCTTAGTACAGAGAGGATTTTAAAATTTCCATAAAAGAAACATGTTATATAAATCCATGAAAAACATTACCTTGAGGATTACTGAAGGATAAAATAAATAAGAATTTAGAATGATTCTGTAATAAAATTCAATTGAGTGTGGGAAAAAATAAGAATGCTATTAAAGAAATGTTTCGATTATTTACTTTTCTCTTTCCCTATTACCTGGAACCAAGAGCAGATGGGAAGGTAAATGCATCAAGTTAAACATCAAATTCACATCATGTCACAGCACATATAAACCACATGGACATGAAAAGGAGACTCTGGGTAAACTTAATCAGGTTTTAAGCATTTGGTGAGGAAAACGGGTCATAAAAATATCTACTGTTTCCCAAATAAATCACATTGCATGTGTTTGAATTCTGTAATCATTGTGCCATCAATAATTTTACATAGTTTCAAAGCTATGTGGTATTGATAGTTCATGATGCATTATTAAAGTATAAGGAAAATATTCATGTGTGTAAAGTTTTAAGAAAAACTTTAGCAGTGTAATTGGAAGAAAGGGTATATATTTACATACAAAACACTTATTTTCCATAAAATTGGATACTAAGTTTATATGAGTTTATACTTCTTCATTTTGACTCTACAATTCAATGTTTTCTCTGGAGTGCACCAACTTTCAACTTACCATGTATTGATAGTGAACTTCAGAGTAACATGTAACATATTAGAAAGACTTCAAATTATGAGTTAGAATCAGAGTTGCTATAACTAACCAAAGTTGATATTAATGGTTATTTATGTGTGGTGTCAATAGAGATGTTTTAATTCTCTTCTGAAAAATCTCTCCTTTTTATGGTGTTTTATAGTGAAAGTAATTTCTGTAACTCTATAGTTTAGAAGATTAGAAGCCAGTGCAATCTGAGGAGCGTGGACAGCCCAGTGCAGCCTATGAATATGATTATTAGACTTTATTTACTGGATGATGGAATTCAGATTGGTGCTGTAAAAAAGAAATCAAGGAATTATTGTATTCTGTTCCTAAAAATGCAGTTCCAATGTCTTGTAGCACCAAAAGGCTGACACTCAGGGCATACTAACAGAAAGGGATCGAAAACAAGATACTTGTACATTTACATTCATAACAGCATTATTTCCAATAATCCCCCAAAGGGAAGAAAACCCAAACTATTACTGAGAAAAAAATGTGTCATATACATACTTTATTCAGCCTTAAATAAAGATGAAGTTCCTGTTATATGCTTTCATATGAGGGGTTTTTGTGGTCATCATGCTATGAAAAACAAGCCTAAAACAAGAGAAAAGACATTTTAATATTGCAAGAATATGAGGTATATAGAGAGTCAAATAGTTAAAGAAAAATACAATGACTAGTGGTGACTGAGGAAGAGGGAAGGGAGCAGAGAGACCTTACTGATAAATAATACAGAATTTCAGTGTGGATAATATAAATGTTTTGGAGATGGATAGTGGTAATCAATGTACAGCCATATATATATATATATATTCATTCCATTGAAATATATATTTACAGTGACTAAGAGTGTCCATTCTATGATATTTTCTATAAGTATATTTATTTAGTCCAGTGAAAACAATTTCTAAATGAATAGGCTGAATACTGAGATCCAAGCCATCTTGCCACATAAAGATGACTGTAGACACCAACTGTATTCTATTCTATCTTCACAATGAGCTTCAAATGAAAATCCATGCTTCACATATTTGCAATTTAATAAAAATAAAAATGAGACAGGACAATGATGATACGTTTAGTTATAGCCACAAAGCTCAAAGCTTTTCAACATAATAATGATAAAATAGTTTGTAGAGAAAAAAAATGTTGAAAATAGGCCAAGAAAATACCTGTGGGCATCACTTCTGGCAAATTTAGTGAGCACGCAATAGCTGCCTTGGTCTGTTAACACTACTAGAAGAAAATGCCCAATGCTGAAAATATTCTGAACGAGAAAAGCTTAGTTCTCATTGTTCTGAAAGGAAGAGATTCCAAGGCAAGGAGATGGCACATTCCCTGACTGGTAGAGCCTGACTTTCTACTTTATAGATCTTCTCACTTTTTTTTCACATGTTGAAAGAATGTTGGTGTCTTCTGATCTTGTTAAGAACGGAGATCCCATTCTTGAGGGCTTTACTCTCAAGCCCCAATCATCCCCTAAAGTTTCCATCTTCTAGTCTCCTCACCTTGGAGGTTAGGTTTCAACACAGGAATGTGGGAAATGCTGAGTCAGATCTTAGGGTTCACTGTGGAAGGTCTCACAGTGGAGATTACTGAAAGAACTTGAGACAACTGTTATCACCCCAGATGCATAAAAAGTGTACATTTAGAGGTGATGAATATCTGGCTGGTGGTTTTATTGTTTCCACTTTGAAGATAAAGACAGAAAGTTGTTATAAATTGCATGAAACTCAGGAAAACATTCCACTGAAAATACATGGATCCTGTAGTCAAAATAAGCTTGAAAACTAAGCAATAATATGCAAAAATATTTTAAATACAGTATAAATTTAAGATAAATCTCTCTCTTACTTTGCCTCCCTTGCAACTGTCATAGGTATAGAATTAATAATATCACTAACTCTGGAGGAAATTGACTTATCAAAACACGCTATATGCATGAATGAAATTCTCAAACAATAAAAGAACAAAAATATGAGGGCGAATTAAACAACAAAAACAAAAACAAATTTACAAGCAATAACAAGATCACCAATTGTCCTACATAATCATTTCAGCTAAGCACTTCCACATGCAATGTAGTTTTGCTTCCTATTAAGCCCTGCAAAATGTCTATAAAATACAATTTTGAAAATTCTCAACTAAATCAGAAATTATAAACTCCCAATTTAAGTAGAGATGATACCTGAAAAAGTAACAGTGTATACAACAAGCTTCCCAAATTTAAACCAAAATGTCCCTTTATGCTCGGCTGCACAATGCAGTCAGTAGCAAGCAAGCGTTGAAAGTTCTGCATATTCTCCAAAGCAGGGTTTTTACTTTGTGAGTGTTTTTAAAGAGGAGATGATGGCAAAGGTGTCTTAATCCACAGTTTATGAGTTTTTTGAATAGAAATTCTTCCATATAAATGTTCACATCAATTATAAGTCATACTTGCCTTAAGCCATCTCAATTTTAACAATCATAAAGTAGAAATACTCTTAAATTAATGTATATGAGAGTACATGGGCTTAACCTACTTTAGTTCTCATAAATGAAGCTGGGAGCAAAAGGTGAATTTTAATTTCTTTTTTTAATATATGTTTTTATTATTAAAAATATTTTCTTTCAGTTTACATACCAATCCCTGTTCCCTCTCCTTCCTCTTCTCCCACTCCCCACCACCTACCCCCATCCCACCCCCATCCCCTCGTCATAGAGGGTAAGACCTCCCTTGGGTAGTCAACACAGGCTGTCATACCATGTTTAAAATAACGTCATTGAAGATTAGGATGGTGGTGCATGCCTGTCTGCCTTGCTGCTCCCGATTGCTTTAACTTCAGGGAGGTGACTTTTGTTTCTGTTTATTTATTTTTTTATATTATGAAAGTGCAGAAAGATATTATCATTTAGAGCTTCTTCTAAAACTGTTTAGTTATCACTCAGAGCTGAGTGTTTAATTACTTGCATTGATTTACTTACAAAAACAAAATGGTTTGTTTCTACATGGGTATGTTGTATACCTGGCTTGCTATGTTAACACGCTAGTGAGCAGTGGGTTAAAAACCATAATCTATGGTGGTATTTTATTTGTGCTGAAATGTGATTTCATTTGTATGTTAATAAAGTTGCCTGGAGATCAGAAGTCACAGCGAGTCATAACCAGGAGTCAGACGGTGGTAGCACATGCCCTTAATCTGATCACATGGCAGGCAGAGTCTCTGTGTATTCAAGGACACAGCCACCATGGTGACACATGCCTTTAATTCCAGTACCAACCATAGAGACCTGGAGGTCTGTATAGACAGGCAGTGACGAGGAAGTCATGTGGTTGGGTTTAGAGCTAATGAGAAGGCAGAACAGAAAGGCAATAAAAAGACAGGACACAGGAAGAATGTCTCTCTCTCAGGGGAAGGATGGCAGCGAATGGTAAGATAAGGTGGTCTTAGCTCTTGGCTACTACTCTGATCTCTGGGCTTTTAACTCTGCATTTGTCTCTGTGTTTCTTATTTAATAAGACCGTTTATAATTTTATCTACATAATCAGTGTTTAAAAGTTTATTAAGTTTTTTTTTTTCATCTTTCCCCCTTGTGAGGTTGCAGTCTTTTTTTCTCTTTGGAGTATAGGAAACATGAAATCATTTTATTCATTGCTGATTGCCATCTACAAGCATTTCCCTCCAAATAAAATGGCAATCTTTTTATTTTGAAACATGTATTAAACAAAATGATTGAAGTTGTTTTTAGATTATTTATCTTTTAGATTGTTAATATAAAAACCATTCAAGTCTAAGGTAAACCTTGTTTGAGGTAAAAGTTCTGAGAAATAGCAAAAAAAAATGGTTGAGTGAAAAAAATAAAAGACTAGGTAGAGAAATGGGTTATAGGTCAGATATTAACAAATAAAGCACACAATTAAAATTTACATTTTCAGACGATTGAAGTTGTGCCAGTTATTTCTAATAATATAGTACTGGAGACAATAATAAAAATAATGAAATGTTATGTCATATTTTTGAATTACATATTTTTGTACAGATGGTGTTTGTCATATAAGACAGAAAACCAAAATAAATGGGAATAGAGAAATTATTTATAATCCTCATCTTGAATGTAAATGGCATATGTGGACTTTCATGTTATTTTCTAAGTAAATGTACATTTTGCATGCATTAGTTAATACATGTTATATACAGTACTTTTAGCTATATACGGAAGTTTTAGAAAAATATATAGAAGATAAACTTTCTGGTACAGCTTTTGACAGACCAAAATGTAGCAGAATCATGGAAAGTTTATTTAAATATTCTTTGAACAAGGGAATCCGTGGCTGATATGTAGAACTGAATGGTATTGTAAAATAAAATAAAAAAATATTCTTTGAATCTCCTTCCCTCCCATTCCACAGCATACCCTCCCCTACAAATTGACTCTTAATAATGACTTAGGTTTCCTCTTTCTGAGTGATTACATGGTGAAGAAATGGGAAGTCTTTCCCCTCTGTTCACTGAGCCAATGGTTCCCATTCTGTCCCTGATGAAATTATTAGGCATCTCTTCCATGATAACAGACCAGGGATGCTTTGGAGTGAATTCTCCTCCTTATGATTAAGAAAGCAATTACTCTGATCCTGATCAATTTTCTTTTCCTTCCTTTAGTTTTTCTTTTTAAAAGATTCATGTTCTCCGCCAAGCTCCTCTACTCATTCTGTGTTCACTGTACTAATATACCTCAATATATGATGCTTAGAAAGATACCTTGCTAAAGACATGTACTAAAGTTTGGATGTAAGTGCACCCCATACATTAAAACTTAGCTCCCAGATGGTGGTGCTATTTTGGAGTTTGCTAGATATTTTGGGAGTTAGTACCTATATAGAGAAAATAGTAGGGGGCAATATATCCTTTGGGGTTCATTGTGGCTGACCCTTTCCTGCCATAGTCTTTCTACTTTCTATTCGCTAGAAGGTAAGATCCTTTCCCACCACATGCTTCTACCAATGTGATGTTCTAAGCTCAAGTGCATGGAGTCAAATGCCATGGATAAAACCCTCCCAAACAGTGAGCGAAAACAAATATTTCCTCTGTTAAACGTTTAGCGTGAAGTATGTCAAGGTAACTGACAGATCATGCAACTTCCTCAAGATGTGAACAGAAGTTCCTTAAAATCCTGATGGATCCAGGTAGATATATTGAGCTTGATGCTGGCCGGAAACAATAGCTTTAGCAAGCAGCTGGGCCTCCATGATGGTAAATGGATTCTTTGTTTCATTAGTTTAGGATTTTGCATTTCAAGTCCAATTTTAAAGTAATTTTTTTTTCTGATCCATTCCATGCCTTTGGCTCATTATTCATTCAAATTCTGTCAGTCCCTTGGACTTTTAAATTTGTTTAACTAAATATTTAAAAACTATGGGTTGCATATGCTATACAGTTGATTTTTTTTTCTGTCCTACATCATCTCTCAGCTATCACATGAGTATGTCATTAATTCATTTTACCAAAGATCTCCTCAAATTATGACCAAAGTGGTTATCAACTACAAAAGAGTAAGCAGCATATAAATTGTGTACACTCTGGACAAAGAGTTCATACCATATAACCATAGTAGGTTTTCTACCAAGACTTCAGTTAAAAATAGAATTAATTTTAGTAAGGCTTTCTTTGTAGTTTTCTATAATGTAATTTTAAAGTTAAACCAAGATGCAAGTTGTCTATCGTTTGACCATGACTCTTAACTTGTAAGTAGACCATTAGATTTTCTTTTTAAAGCTGTTTCCCCCAACAGAATTCACCACATAGTTAAGGTCAATATTATTTAACCTTACATAATATCACGTTATGTTGCTTTCATAAGTGTTTATCCTTGAGGCTTGAGTATCAGCCAAACTGAGTTCCAAGAGTTTAACTGTTTGGAATTTAGAATCGTATGAAATATCTTTACTCTAGCTGTTACATTTTTCCTGTAAAGAAAGTCACACTTATCTCAATGATGCCGTAATAAATAGTTGTAGACTGTACACTATGGATGAAGAGCAATAAGCAGTCCCCCCTTAGTTCTAAATCATTCGAGGCAATAATTGTCATTTCATGTAGTTAGGGGAATCTTGACAATTTGGTTTGGAGAAAATGACACCAATTTTGGTGTCATACTGGATATAGGTGTAGGCAGACACACTTCCAGCTCTACAGCTTTCCAGTTTGTGTGCAGAAACACCTTTTTTGTGGTTTTAGTCCTTAACAGTCAACCGTGATCCCAAAATATTAAGTAGACTTCTCCAAAAATAAACAGTACATTTGTTTCATACTAATCGAAGTAGTGTGATTTTTGTGACATCTTGTTACTGCCCTAGGGTATTAAACATCCCGCTGTCCAGCGCACCCAAGCTGTATATACTATTTTTAGTTACACAGTAGCCATCTGGATTATCAGACTGACTTTCACAATATCCTAGTGTTTAAGTTCAATTAAATCTCTTTTGGTTAATAATGATCTTAAAGTGAGAGAACAGTCGCATTGACAATTTGGGTATACCAAAGAGAAATGGTAAAAGGCCTCCTTTAAATTAGAAAGAGGAAGTTCTCAGCTTTGTAAAACAAACAAACAAACAAACAAGAAACTTATCTGTGTAAGGATTGCTAACTAAGAAAAAATTACTTTGCTCCTTGATTTCAAGGATGTGCTAGGAGTCCTGGTACACAATCCCACTGATAAAGGGGAACTGTGGTTCTCCAGCTTGTCCAACTTGCCTGACCATTTTCTGTAAATGTAGTATGGAATATGACAAGGACAGACTTAATAAGACCTCAAAGAGATTACAGAAAAGCAATTATGAAATACTGACACCTAATAAATGCCAGCAGCCTTCTTTTCTA
This sequence comes from Peromyscus attwateri, assembly GCA_902168425.1. Taxonomy (NCBI): domain Eukaryota; kingdom Metazoa; phylum Chordata; class Mammalia; order Rodentia; family Cricetidae; genus Peromyscus; species Peromyscus attwateri. The sequence continues at coordinate 26,104 of CABHPP010000944.1, forward strand.
GTTACCACACTGCAGATTTCACTGTCTTATAGCAGTAATGCAAATAGGCACCAACTAACTTATCCATCTGAGGTCATTCAGGAATGCATTGTATGCTTCGTAACAAGTTGGACTTGAAAGGGCCTTATAGAGGGGGCCAAACTTTCACCAGAAACTCACAATCTTCCACATTATACATGAACATTTCTTATGGTGAAATTGCAACCCAGCACAATTTTTAGAAGTCAAGTCCTATAACTAGTAAAATATATTTTTTCATATCTAAAAGCAGCTATATGCTAGGAGTTTAACCTTGGTAAGTGAAGACTTCCATACTTTAATTGTGTCACATATTTATATACATTCTTCACTATCCTCTTAATTTAATTTTGAAACAGGGTCTCAGTTATCCCAAATGGGCATCCAACTTGCTATGTAGCCAAGGATGACCTTGAACCCCTGATCTCTCTACCTCCACACAGTTTCTACACTGCTATGGCTATCCTCCTAATCATAACTTCAAAACATTATTATATTGATTAAATATTTTTAAATGTAACTTCTTTTAAATACTGTTGTTACTTTCTACATCCTAACAATGACATTAACTTTCTCCTGATGACACAATGAAAGACTGAGGTATTGGCCCATGTTAACATCTTTTACATCTATTATTTGAAATAGAAGCTCTTGAACTAGGAATAGTACACTTTCGTCAGGTGAACAGGTAAGCAGGTAGAAAGCATTGCCCGTCATACTTTCATAAACTGCACAATGTATTAAGGAGTTAGAGATTCAGCTAAAGGATATTAAAATACTGATGGGTCCTCTTGAGTATGAAGTTCATACATCCCACAAGTCCATACTACAGCAGGTTTGAAACTCTTTTTGTTTGTTTGAGACAAGGTTTCACTATCTAGCTCTGGCTGTCCTGGAACTCACTACATAGACAAGGTTGGCCTCAAACTCACAGAGATCTGTCTGCCTCTGCCTCCCCAGTGCTGGAATTAAAGGTTCACACCAACACTCCCAGATGGGTTTGGAACTCTTAAAGGAGTATGGGAAGACTTTGTAGTGTGAACTCAAAAGCAGGAAAAAAAAAAAGATTAAGTTAACAGTAGCCTTATTTAGATCATTAAAATGCAAAGTACCAAGTTAGAGCTCAAATATGGTTGTTTATCACTGAGCTGGGTTTCCATTGGTTTCTATGGCAACATAGAGCAATGGATCCTCCTCAGTATATTGGGTCCCTGAATTTATTTATTTATTTAGTTAATTCTTAAAAAAATTTTTATTCATTTTACATACCAATCACAGATCCCCCCTTTTCCTCCTCCCACTCCTCCAGCCTCCCCCTCCCCAACCCACCCGCCATTCCCTCCTAAGAGAATGTAAGGCTTCCCATGGGGAGTCAGCAGAGCCTGGTACATTCAGTTAAGGAAGATCCAAGCCCCCCGCCCCTTGCCACTAGGTTGTGCGAGGTGTCCCACTATAGGTAGTGGGCTCCAAAAAGCCAGCTCATGCACCAGGGATGAATCCTGATCTTACTGCCAGGGGGCCCCTTAAGGCAGATCAAGCTACACAACTGTCTCGCTTATGCAGAGGGCCTAGTCCAGTCCTGTGGATGCTCCCGGGTGTTTGTCTAAATTTCATGAGTTCCCACTAGTTTGGTTTGGTTGTCTGTAGGTTTCCCCATCATGATCTCTATGCGCTTGCTCATATAATCCCTCTTCTCTCTCTGACTGGACTTCTGGAGCTTGGCCTGGTGCTTGGCTGTGGATCTTTATATCTGCTTCCATCAGTTACTGGAGAAAGGCTCTAAGATGACAGTTAGGGTATTCACCGATCTGATTACTGGGATATGCCAGTTCAGGCACCCTCCCCACTATTGCTAGTAGTCTAAACTAGCATCCTTGTGGATTCCTGGGAACTTCCCTAGCACCCAGTTTCTCCCTTATCCCCATTCTGTCTCCCTCTATCATGATATCTCTTTCATTGCTATCCCACTCCATCCCTGTTCCAGCTTGACTAACCCATTCCCTTATGTTCTCATCCCCTGTCCCCTGCCCTCCATTGCCCACCCCTCATCCCCAGTTTACTCATGGAGAGTTCATCTATTTCCCCTTCCCAGGGCTAACGATGCATCCCTCTTAGGGTTCCCCTTGTTACCTCACTTCTCTGGAGCTGTGGATTGCAGTCTGGTTATCCTTTGCTTAAATCTAGTATCCATTTATGAGTGAGTACATACCGTGTTTGTCCTTCTGGGTCTGAGTTACCTCACCCAGGATGATATTTCTAGTTCTATCGCAATCAGTCTTCCTGAATTTATTTTTTTAAGTATAAAAAACAATGAGATTTTACTTTCACTTCACTATGAAATATCTAGTAAGGAAACCAAGATAATAAAAATAACACGGTTAGAAGTTCTCAATTTAAGTCCCATTAAAACTAAATATGGTACAATAAACATCTTTATACATCTTAAATTTGTACCAACTAGTATTTGGAAAACACAGTAAAATGATAGTGAATTACTAGAAAAAATAAAATGTGACATTTGATTCCAAATTTTGTCTTTCCAGTCATTTATCCCACAGATTAGTTTTATTGCTGTTTAGAAAGTTAAGTTACAAATTTTACCTTGCTATTTTCTTTTTACAAGAAAATGAAGATTCTCTTGAAAGCCAACCACTCTCAGATCACAACTTCAATAGTACTGCCCAACTGAGCACATATATAAGGAACAGCCTTTTCAGGGAAAGAGAGTATACAGATAATGAACATGCAACAATACGTCTATCATAATCCATTCCTTGAGTTTAGATTCTACCAGGAGAAGATCCACTGACTAAGGAGAGTGCATATTATATTGCATGATTATAGAGTCCATAGACTGTAACAGGAGGAAGGATAGGTGGAGGAAGGCAAAATTTTGCAAAAGAGAACACTGAAGAACATTCCTTCTGACTCTATTGAAATTCATTACTTCCCACAAGTAAGTACTTAAACACCTCCATTGTGATTATATGTCTAACTTGTATTGTCTACTAATTTATAAAAATCATAGAATTAGATTGTTTGAGGGAGGAAATTACCTGTTTCCTTAGGGTTACTTTTCTTCTTTTAACGTTCTAAATATAACTTATAAATATACTGTATACCATATAGTATATAAATGCAAAATATGTTTCTTGTTTTTGTTACTGATATGTGTTTAAAAGATATTTTACTTATGCTCATAGATGAGATAGCGTTGTGGATTTTGTCGTTGTACTGCCCTTTTTGGTTTTATTGTTAAATTGTGTTGGTTTTTGTGAAACCCATTCCATAGCCTTCCTACATTCTTTTATTCACGTGAAGACTTTTTTTAGAACAGAGAAGTGAAGAGATGGTGGATATTTTTCACAATATGGTAAAACTGTGACACATCAGTCAGTCAGTTCAGCACTTCCTTCTTTAACTGGTATTAAATCTAGAATATCCCTTATCTGTTGAGGTTTCTATTGACAACTATATGATTAATTTATAAGATTAGAGCAAATCGTTTTCCTACCAGCCTATTAATGTTCCTATCTGAGATTATGTGCTTTTTATGGACATTAATGCACAAAGCATATTTATGTTTATAAAATGGATAGCAAATTGAAGTTCCAGTTTTGAGATGGTTGTGTGTGCTTTCTGTTTCTAAGCAGTATCATCTGTTTGGGTGTCTAGGCTAATAGAGGTGAGAGGTGACACTATAGGACCTTTTTGACTTCCAGTGTCCATCTCTTCCTAACTCCCTTTCTTGCCAACTTTCTGTCAGCATTTTTACAGCTGACTTGCCTGCCCCTCCCCCTCATTGACTTTGGAAATCCATCCCAGTCAAAGCCACAGAGCTGTTGTATGGCTTGGTTTGATTGGAAAAAAATACCTTTCCTAAAGCTTACACCCCAAAGAGCTTCAAGTATGGCTACTTTATTTTGGCGTTCATTGGCTTGCTCAGCTTCTCATTGGAGAACTTCACTGCAATCCCAGTTCAAGGCAAGGAGCAGAGCTATCTTTCCCCCACAATTCTTCTGGAAGATTTGTTGTTTACCTGAAGGGCAGAATCCTGACTACCTCCACCTCTGTGCACTCACAAACTGTGAGTTGAACCTCCCAGCATGCCTCACTCATTTGCATGAGATTTCACCATAATTTTTAGTTTGGAAAAGTCTTTTGATATTTTTTATTATTATTCCACTTCAGATTTCTATGTGTCCAAAGCAGAAAAAAAACCTAAATAAATCATCAAATTGTGAATGCTTTGCCATCATGACTTGAAATCTCCTTTTGCAAGAATGAAATCTGTAATTTTTATCCATGAAGTGTTATCTTTCCAAACACAGTCTCTTTAAATAACACAGTAGGGGGAGAAGTGAGAGAGGGGGAACAGAGAAAGATGAGAGAGAGAGAGAGAGAGAGAGAGAGAGAGAGAGAGAGAGATCAGATGTTAATGAAATTTTTTATAGTAAATGAGACCCCCCCTCCCCGCAATTTGACCCTGATTCTGAGACTTACAGAATATTTATCCACATATTCTAAAGATATTGTAGCTCCATATGTCGACTGGTAGAAAAATGCAAGGAGGTATTTTACATTAAAAGGAGTGGTTATTGCTCACACAAAAGCACAAAGTGTCCTATGAGAAATGGAGGAATATCAATGACATCAGTGACAACTACCTTCCATTTCAAACCCCTTTGTGCCTCCACTTCCCCATGTCTCTTGTGTAGCCAGGAGCCAGTGTCATTGGTGAAAGGACCTCAAACTATTGGATTGTGGGAAGAGGTTTCTGCCCAAGATGTTTTTACTTCTGCATTTACTAAGCCAGACAAGATCAGCAGGAAAAGATCAAAGTACTAGCCGACGTTGTAAATCTCAATGTTTAAAAGATGTCTGCGAGAGCTATGGATCTTCCCAAGACTCCCCGCCCCCCCCCCCCCCCCCCCCCCACACACACACTCTGGCGGGGAAGAAGCATGTAGACTCACAGTAACATAAGTAAAAGATAGTGGTAAAAATAAAACTGGTTTATTTAGAACTTTGAGCCCAGCTTGTTCAATTAACTTGTTTACTGATTTTTAATGTAAAACCTTTCTGTACATTTTCCTCACTATGATAATTACCAGCCCAGTGTTGAAAAATCTTAAAAGGATACTGGTTTGGAATATTCATGTGTGTTCAGAGTTTTTGATTAAACAAAAGATATTTAATGAAATCAATCCTCCTAGACCTTAAATTGCAATCCAACTCACATGAATTTAAATGAGTTTCAATGATATTGCATATGTATAAAAAGTCAAATAGGGGAAAAATAAATCACCAGCTATGCTTCTGTTCAATTTTAAAGCATGATAAAAAGAGTTACTGTGTCATGGCTCATTAACACACCACCATAAAACAAATCATATAGATCACATTATATATAACATTTTATTTTTTGCCTGATTATGTTTCCTTATAAAATAGGCCTCTAAGAACTTTACACACGTGGTAAAAAATTACCTCTAAGGACTTTTATTGGCCACTAGGGATTGTCTTGGGTAAACTGTTTAGAACTACGAGGGTCTTAAAAAGACATTGGTTTACAACTTTGTAAGTTCACATAACATACACACAGCTTTGCTGTGATTATTTCGTGACTGCTTGTATCCCAATATTCTTCATTGGCATTCTTTAGTTCTCTCTTTTTTCAGACTCCTTTCTTGCCTCTGAGATTTTGATGAATTTAAAATGAATACTCACAGCAACGTAATGAGGAATGTTTCTTGTACCATAAATCATCACATGGATAGAGTAAATAAGTCAGCTGCTTATTCATTTTTAAACCAGAGATGCCTTATAAAACGCAGTGGTGCTTGATGCTTATAAGTAATAATTATCAATATAATACTTAGAACTGGTAACTAAATCATAGTTGGTAATAATCAGAATCTATTTGCTTATTGTGTGATTAATCACCGTAGTTTTTAATGTCAAGTATCTTCCAACATACGTAAAGATAAACATGAATTTGAGCATGTTAATGCATAAATGTCATCTGGAAGAGTCGGGTTTTTTTCAGGTTAATTAAATACATTGAGGAATACTAATAAATTACAGAAGTTTCATTTCTTATTTATAGCAGGAACAGAGTATAGATGTATACTTGACCTTTATATTGACTATTTTCCCCTAACTTCATGCCATGGCTATGGAGAATAAAACAATATTCCATGGCAGCAAACATTGTTCAAGATAAGCAAAAGTAAGAAATTGAAAACTTGAATAAATATTCCATATTTATCACTTGTAAGTACTGTTATTAGCTATAACAAGCTTTGCCATCCAGAATACTTATTACTAAAACTTGTACATTAGCATTCAAGTCACATATAGAAAAAATAAACACGGCCCATTTCCTAAAGATACTGAAATATGCTAACTGAGGGATTTTTAAACTTTCAAGGGACATGAAGTATAAGCTTATTTTTCTCTTAGTCACCATCTTCATCTTGTTTTGAGGAAATGGAGATGTGATTCAGAAGCATTATTCATTTTAATTTAAATTGGAAACTGTTGCCTGACATAAGAACTGACTTTTGAATCTTCTCTTCAGAGATATTGACTGAAAGTTATTAACTAAATTTTGCAGCGACTTAATTATGGTATTTGGAGATGACATGTCCTTAATAGACTTTATAATTTTGTGTAGTCTGACATTGCTCTATTGCTGTTCAATGTTGGAAGCACTTCTTTAGACAGACATCTTCTCTTTCTATCTTATAACAATATTTGAAGTAGGAAATAGTGAGTTTCCTATAGGGATGTAACATTAAGTTTCGGTAAAATTAAATGACTTGGCTGCTAAATAAGTGAGTCAAAATTCTTGTCAGAAGAGGCCACATATCATCACGGTTAAGAATCTGAGCCTTAAAATCAAAAGGTCATGTCAAATTTGAATTTTAACCATTCCTGTTTGTACCCTTGTACAATTGAGTCATCTCTTTGGGTCTAAACTTTGTTAAGTAATGATAGTAGAGTTCCTTATAGGGTGATGTAATGACTTGAGGAGTTTTGACATCATAAAGTGGTATATATATATATATATATATATATATATTATATATACACAAATATACATCTGTAGATATACAGTAAATAACCATTAATTGTTATTGATTAATGTCAATTCAGCTTTCAAATTCTAAACTGCTGCTATTTGGTCAGAAATGTTAGCTTTAGTGAGAGGTGTCTAAATAAAATTAGCTTATGAAAAAATACTAAATTTCTGGACTTCTGGGTTGAGGTAGTTGCTATGACAACTCATACATCCTGCGGAAATTGAGGCGTGGTTTAGTATATACTAAAGATCCTTCCCAATCTCCTTTCTGCTGTCTGTGGTTCACAATAATGGGCCTCATTCTTGCCCATCACAGATTAGGTTTGTTCAGGTTGTTCCTGTGTCGGCCCTACAGAGGAGTTGTCCTTAGCGATCCCTATATGTATTAATTCTCTCTCTTATGGCAGTACGGCTGAAGAAACAGAATATGTTAGGCCACGTATTGCTGGATTAGAGCTGCATGTTTTGGCTCAAGGTTTCAATCCCAGCCACCAGGAGGCTGAAATAGGATTACCAGAAGTTTGAGAAAATTCTTGATTACATGGGAGACCTTATCTCAAGGGGAAAAAAAAAAAAAAGGTGAAAATTCAAAGGAATGAAAAACATGCCTTTAGGGGAACATAGAAATAAAAATAACATTTAAAAGATGGGAAATTGGCACACCATTCTTCTGCAGAACAAGATGGTACAGGCAGTCGAGCTACCGATGACCTCATGGCAAACAGGAGGCTGTGAGTATATAGCTACCCAACCAATGACACATTCTTCCAAACATTCATTTTAGACTTGATGTCATCAAATGCTTGTCTCTTGTAGTCACACAAACTAGGAAAACAGAATCAACTGCCTTAGTGACCTTATTACTCTATCCTTAAGGTGAGATTTACACATCTTCTTTTAGAGAACACACGTATTATTAAAATATTAAAAGTTATTCAAAGTTATATTTTTCTAAGTATGGCATGTAAGTAAAATATTTGCTAATCACTACCTGGATCTTCTATGATAGCTAAATACCTTAAAAAACCCCCACCCAATTATATAAATTGCAGTGGTGGCTGAATTAAAGAATTATTCATTTTTAAGTATTGATTTACTATAAAATTTTAACAAAAATAATTCTATGCTTTCCCATATTACTGTTATTAGCTAATATATACTTCAAGTTCTTTTCCATCATACATCTGGTTTGAAGTATTGTATGTTGAATATTGAAGCACAGGATTAAAAAAAGAACATTAATCAGCATGCACTTGAATAACTGTCCTCACTAGAACTCATAAAACCCATGTGAAGTAGGCATAGTGTCTGGACTGCATTTAAGCACAAAATCTCAAGTTCCAAGTGCTTTGGACCCAGAACATGCAGAGTGGTACAATGAAGTGAGAATCCAGGTCATCTGCTATATCTACTAATGCATATTCACGTATGTGCAGCCAGGCTTAGGCACACATGGACTGTGAATGTATGTACTTTGCAGTAAGAATCGATGTTGAATGCTGTTTCCCGACAAGATAAATGATACTATTCATTGTGAAATTTCATAAAGAATAGATGTATGATATCTGTTTCTATAAAGACAACAAATATGTACAGTGGTCTACCAAGAAAAATTCTCAATGTTTGTAAAATTGTATTCAAAACATTTGTAGTTTCTTGGGATGATAATACCTTTCTTATCATTATTCTACATTTCTGTAGAATCTTACGTGCATACTTATTGCCCTAAGATTAAAATTAAATGTCCTGAAGATGTAAAATTAATAAAAATAACCAAATATGACAGGTTATATTGCCAAGCATGGCCTGCATACCAACCAGAGAGATGGCTTTGTGGGTGAAGTCACATATTGCCAAGTCTAGCACCCTGACTCAGATCCTTGAGACTCACATGATGGAAGGAGAGATGCTACTTCAGCAGGTTGACTTCTGACCTCCATATGCATACCACAGTATACATACCTACCCATCCAATACACACACACACATATCCATCTCTCACCTCCAGCTTAGACAAATAAATAAGTATAAACATTTAAATAATAATGGAAGAAGTAATGGATAACACCAAATGAGTCACCAAAAAAAAAAAAAAAAACCACCATTTACTTAAAAGCTCTATATGGAAACTCTAGAGTCTTGGTCAACTTAAATTTCATTTATTTAAATAAGAGCTCAATTTTTTTAATCTATTTTTGAGTGTATGCATATGTGCATGATCCTGTGTCTATGCACATATTCATATGGAGTCCATTGATTGATGTTGTGTCTCTTCCGCAATCTCTCTCCACCTTATTCTTGGGATAAGACCTCTCACTGAACCACTGATTCTGCTAAGCTGGCTGGCCAGCACACCCCATCTCCATTTCTCCATTACTAGGGTGAAGATCAAACTCCTATCTTCATGCTTGCCCTGAAAATACTTCAGCAGTTGGGCCACCTCTCCAAAATTTAATTTGTTAAATTGTTGCATAACTATCATTTCTGAAAATTATCATTTGGCTTGAGAATTAATCTGGTATGTCTGAAAATTCAATGACTTTTGAGGATACTTTCAGTTCCTAGCTGTGAATTAATGGTACCTCACAGGTCCTTTCATGCTTGAATGATTCTGATGTCTTTAAAGAATGATAGTGTATAATGTAATTTTTTAAAAGGACAGAAAATGAAGATTGGCTGCACAAATTTAATCTAATGCTAATTGGATGTCTTATTTATTTAGCTTTGTGCAAATAGAACCATGCCAGCAATTAGTGTTGAACAACATATGGAATCCAGAGGGAATGTGTATTTGAATGTTCATCTCAAGGATATCACAGTAATTTTGCTAGCCTAAACATAAATTTTAATATAACTTACTTTGCAGATTCAGATGTCTTAAAATACTTTATACACCTGTTTCTTGATGTGTTTTAATGTTTTCTAAAATACTGAATTTTGAACTTTGTGTGTTATCCACTTGTCCTATGCCCTTAAGGAATTTAAAATTTTTAGTATCATTTTATTTATTATATCCATAAATATACCTATGGAAGTTCCATACTTGACCAAAATGTTTGCACACATAGGAAGAGGCTAAACTCTTGTAAACTTTTAATATTATCCTATAAAAGGAAATTTTATATGTTCATTACTATTATTTTGATATTTCAATGCACATGGACATAAACCAGGTTTGGAAATTAATTTTGTAGCTGTCAAGATACCATAAACCTTTCACTCTCAGTTTTTAAATTTTACTGAAATTTTATTATACTGTGTTTATTCACTTATAAAAAGTACTTTGGACATATTTTGATGTCATATGAATAATAAACAACCAAGAATCAAAGGTAGCTAAAGATACCCTTTTGATTGTGGAGAAAAATCAAAACTCATTTGTAGAAGGAAGTTTTCCTGTGTCCTGCCTCGGCCAGCAGTTGGGACAAATCTCTCCCACTTGCATCCTCCAAGTAAACACACAGAGGCTTATGATAATTATAACTCTATGGCCATTTGCTCAGGCTTATTATTGACTAGCTCTTACATTTAAATTAACCCATAATTCTTTTATATTTAGCTACGTGGCTTGGTACCTTTTCTCAGTTCTGCCTTCACGTCTTGTTTCCTCTGTGTTTGGCTGGTGACTCCTGACTCAGCCTTCCTCTTCCCAGAATTCTCCTGGTCTGCTTACCCCGCCTATAATTCCTGCCTGGCTACTGACCAATCAGTGTTTTATTAAACCATTGTACAAGAGCATTATCCCCCAGAACTCATTGATCAAATGATAAATGGATTTGAGATGAAAAATAAATTATTTGAGATGAAAAATAAATAATTAACAGTATTATCATCTGTTATTTAGATTTTAGAAGATAGATTTCTGAGTTAACTGTGTGTGGATTATAAAGTGATAATTATTTAATAGAGTTGTTATCTAGAAAGAACCAGTGATCTCACACCTGCCCCTGTATAAAGCTAATAATAGTCAACTCATAAAGGTGCACAAAATCCTTTGCAAGACATTGAACTTTAAGGGTGAAGCCATTGTCCATTCAGTCCTCAGTGTTTGCACACAAAAATAGTACGTACCAGACAAGGGAACTGCTGTAAAAACACATCACAGTTAAAAGTCTTTTCTCGGGCTTGGAGAGAGGGCTCAAAAGTGAAGAGCACTTTCTGCTCTTGCAGGGGACCTGGGTTTGGTTGATACCTGGTTTCTCACAACCTTCTCTGTAACTCCAGCTTCAGTGGGTACAAGGCCCTCTAATTCGTGAGCTAATTAACAAGTGCTCCTTTCTTTAGCTAAGGTCAAGTGGTTGGTGTAATGGATGCCCCAGATAAGCTGAAGGGAATATGGAATTTGCATGCACATAGTACATACACATACTGGTATGCAAACACTTGACAATAAGAAGTAGTTGGATTTGGATTTCAGGAATTCTTGAGGATGTATTAATGTAAAGCTGCCGGAGTTTCATCAGGAAGAGAAATGTTCTAGATGATCTCTGTCTCCCCTTCATTGAAGAACTAGTTTCTTTCCTTCATGTGAGCTTAGTTAATATAAACAGAGATTCTGGTTGTGACAGGAAATGAAAACAAACACCCTCTTTGTTTAAGTTGTATTCATACTATGCATGAATGAATGTCCTTAATGAAAATATTATGTCTCTCTCCTCTTTCCCTCTCTGTCTCTCTCTCTGTGTCTCTCTTCCTGTCTCTCTGTCTCTGTCTTTCTCTCTCTCAAAGTTAGAAATAAGGCTCACCCGTTCCTTCTGTATTTTCTAAGACCACTTTATCTTAGCACATCTTTATATAACCTACATTTAGGGAACTAATAAGTCAATTGGTACCATAAACTAAAGTGGTAGCAAGTATGTTCAACTCTAAGTTGATTCAAAGTCTTAAACACTTAAATTTGGAATTTTGGCAAGCACTGTCAGGTGGCTGGAATAAAAGAAGTAAACAGGAATAATGCCAATTAGAACACTGGAAGAAACCCCAGCATTCAGTCATTTAATGGAGTGTTTAATGTCTCAAAGCATGATATTGTGGTATACTTTATGTCAACATGCTAACTTCATGTGGTCATTTTGAATAATCTTCCCTTTCACCATTTTATACAATGTTGTGTTTGAAAGGTTTTTTATTTTACCATGAATATTTTTATGTTCTGTGGTATTTGAACCCATTAATTAGGGTAGTTACTTTTGAACAGTATTTTTGCCCACTTTTCTATAACTTTCAGTCTGAGCATTTCCTAAGGATCATAAATTCCACAATAAAGATAGCACAGTGTATTTGGAATTCAACTGTATTTTAAAATCAAATTTGGCATTAGATTTGAAATGTTACGCTTGTATAAAATATCCAAATTTAAGTCATAGTCAGTATTGTCTGTGACTCAATATTTTAAAATGTTCTATTTCAAAGTAAATTTAAGAAAATATTTAAGTAATTAGAAACAAATGCCTAAAGTATAAATTTAAAATATCTCTATTTAAAAAGTTTGACCAGTTTGAAAATTTTCTAAACTTTCTTACATTAAAAAAAAATCTATAACAATTGCAAGAGTTTATAGATATGTTGCTATAGTGAGTTTTATAGAGGGAGACATGACTCATTTTTTTTAATTTGTGAATTATATGAAAAGATAGATGTTTTGATGGAAGTTAAAAATGATAAAGTAAAAAATGAAGATCTTCATATACTCCCCCAAACAAATGAATGTACACTCTTTGTTTAAATGAGAATTTCATACTATTCAAAATTATGTGTTTGATATTTTCTATACTGTCAGAGAACGGCTGCCATCTGGAATGTAAGCCAAAGTGTGGAAATGGCTCTTATACAACACTAGAAAGTGACAGACACAGTTTTTCTACAAGTGAATTGAAATACAAGAATATATGCTTGATGAAGCACAGTTTTACCTCATGCCCATTACTTGCTAACTTAGAGTGTCTAAACCAAATTAAAGAGCTACCTCACCAACTTACAAGAGGCTGGGACATCTTGCCTCCTTACCAATGTGTTCTGTAAAGGCTAAAGTGGGGGGTGGGGTGGCTTTCTCATTGACATTAGTTCATAATCAAAGTTCTGGGCACTGAAGATAAATCTCATTGCTTTATAAATTTAAGTGTTTCTAATTTCAATTAGTAAAGCCAGCAAATATACAGTCAATAGAAAAGTATAACACCTATCTAGATGTATTACATTTAGTGGACTCTTGATCCTGTTCATTTCAGCAACTGGTTTCCAATGACCAATTTGAGGGGTGAAAATCAAATTCATTCAGTTTGCACCTTGATTTGAAGTGGAAATGAGGGCGACACCGCACAGCTGAGACAGTCCTGTCTTTTGGAGATTGGTAGATGGTTTAGTGGGTAGAAAGGGAGGGCTTACTCATTAGAATAAGTGCTATACTGAAGCAGCCCACCTCACTCAACTTAATTCTGCCTTTGAATATGCCCAGTCAGATAATGTTAGTGTTGAATTTGATCTTTAGTCAGCCTCTTTCAAGTTCTTTTCTGACAAACTTAGAAAATGGAGATTTTGACTTTATTTAAAAACATTCTTCGTATGTGAAACAAAGAATTTAGGAAAACTTGAACAAAAGCTCTGAATTTTTAGCTGAAGATGGACCTTGACACATACATGGTGGGTAATTTCAAATCTCTGTTAAATCTTAAAGCTCACCCTTCTGTGTCCCAGAAGTGTTGGATCTGTGACTTATGGGCTGTCCAATTTAGAGCTAGAGTGATGCTTTATACAGAATGGGAGCTGTGGAAGTGGTCCCAGTGGTCTCGGGATGAAAGAGCCAATCAAACAGCTGGACCCTAATAGCCTTCTAAGAGAAAACTCACAGAGCCTCATCAGCAAGGCCTTTTACATTATCTTTGGGATGAACGTTACCCTGGGGCCTAACTGGCAACATCGTCTTCACCTTCCTCCATTCCAAGGCTTTCTGAGATACAATTCCCCAACTCCCTGAATGTACTCTGCATGTGGAGGGGAGGGCTGTACAAGTCTTTTCATGGTTCATATAGCAAAACACAAGAACGGTTACATTAAGTGGTTATAACAAAAGCACTGGTGATTTGGCGAGCTCTCCAACATTGATCTTCAAAGCCATGTGAAAAAAAATATGCAATCTTTATTTTTAATTTCAAGCATATCAGTTCAAATCTTCCAAGCAGAAAATTCCATCAAGTGAGATCCATCGGCAGTTAAAGTTCAAAGTCAGAGAGCAAATGGGAATCGTTGTGGCATTTCTCATTTCCCCATGGGCATGACCACTCCAAATGTGCCCCATGATTTACTGTCCCCGGATAGTAATTGACGATGCTCGCTGTGAGGAAACTGGTAGAACACTTAGGGAAGATGAGTACGGAAGAGCCTTTTTACATTATGTTTGGCTCCATTCTGGTGTTTGTCTTTTAATTTTCTTTCTTCCTTTGAAATTAATTATCATATTTTGATTCTATCCCGTCTAAACTCAAACTTTTTGGAAGGAGATTAATAGCATCGTCAAAGAAATTTTAAGATTTAGTGTCAGAAACGTCAAGTGGTATAAGAGAGGGAGCAGTTAGATCTGTAATTTGAGATAAGTTTACACGGTAAAAATAAGAATCAACTACACATAAGAGAAATGACATTTGAGCTGTATTCTAAATGTAAATTGGACTTTCCTGGGATTCAATATATATTAGTATTTAATATTCTCCTTAGTAATTAGGAAAAAGAGACAATTTTATGTGTAGATATTTGAAATATTAAAATTTACCTTGGCATTAATATTTCTAAACCTGTTCATTTTGTTTATTGAAATTCTTAATTACTATGTATTTTATAGAGGTGTGTGTGTGTGTGTGTGTGTGTGTGTGTGTGTGTGTGTGTGTTGCTTGAGATAGCTTTAAACTTTGGAACTCATTTTGTAGCCTAGGCTTGCTGTGTAACAATTCTCCTGCCTCAACTTCCTGAGTACTGGAACTTGCACGTGCACTCTTATCACCTGGAATCTCCATAGGCTCCTTTAATGCTTAAAATAATTCATGCAAATCAAATTTTGATTTAATTTGATAATGACTTCCACACATTAAAATGTGTATTAGGAAAGTGGGGCCTGACAGAAACAGCCATCTGTTCAACAATGTGGATTCCTTTGTCACGGGCTCCATCATCCCTTTTTTTTTTTTGTTCTTATCTGCTGCTATGTCTCCTTCCCACACCTCCCTCTCTTTGCTTCTCCTCATCCTCTCACTATTCCCTCTCTTTTTCTTGCTTCCTTTTCCTTTTTGTGTCATTGTTGGTATCTACCATAGTGGTAGGCATGGAATGTATTCATTATGTATACAGTTATATAAAAATAAATGTACAAGGTTACTTCCACATTTCTTTGAGCCAAACAATGTACAGTATCAGCAAATTATCATTCTGAATGCTACCATGTACTTCAGTGTTTTATTAAGGGAAAAAACAGGGCCAGGGTGGGGTGGTTAGCCAGAATAATGCTCAAGTGAAGATTTTTTCCAAATAGGTGAGACCATACAGCAACAACCAAAAGGCATTTGCTTGGTTATTTATAAGGAATATTTCTCTCCTCTAATTTGTAAGGTTTCCAGCTTGCCAAGAATAGCATATATAGTATAATAAAATATGGAAAATGCAACACTCCATTCCAGTTAATAATTATATGCTCTTAATCTTTGGGAAAAAAAGAAGAAAAAGATTTAAAATAAGCATAGAGTTTTAAGAACTACCCAAAGCAATTCTTACTATATTTGTCTAACATGTTTATTCTGCTTGCTTACATTCAGTTTGTCACGAATTTAACTGATTCCTTTTAGTTCCATTTACTTTGAAATTTTTAATTATTTTTTTCTCCTAAATCATTGTCTTTTCTCTTCCCCAGTCTTTCATGAAACGCATGAATTCTTTGTCTTAAAACAAAGTACTGTCCATAGTTTCATACACTACATGTTATGATATCAAATGTTCTTATGTGTACTACTTTGTGTTACATAATAAATCACTGCTTATATTTAAGTGGTGAGTCTTTAGAAATTGTGAGGCAATCATTTGTGTGCTCTTGCAATGTATAACTCATATTAAAGACAACAAGAATATACAGTTCTCGGAAAATGAAATGCCTTCTGCCGTTTCTCTTGTCTTTTTTCCCCTTTATATTGAAAAGACCTCTTTTTGTTCGTCTCACATAATATATCCTGATTATTGTTTCCTTCCCTCTGCTCCTGCCAGCTCTTCCCTGCCTCCCCTCCCATCTGGACCACACCCTTCTGTCTCTCCAGAAAACCCGTCTTCTAAGGGATAATAACAAGATAAAATGTAATAAGATAAAACAAAAACTAACACTTCAGAATAGGACGAAACAAACAGAAGGAAAAGAGCCCAAGAAAAGGCACAAGAAAAAGATTCATTTACACATTGAGGAATCCAAAGAAACCCTAACCTGGAAGTCATCATATATATGCAAAGGACCTGTAGGATTAAAAGAGAGAAATAAATTTTATCTTAAGATAATTTTTTTTTTTAAAAAAGAGAAAGCTCTTACATGACATTATGAGATAGGAACCTCCAAAAATGCTGTTAAGTTTCTAAATTTTCACTTTCAGTTGGTCATTAATTAGAGGTAGCTCCTTGGTTAGGTATGAGGGCATGTGTGCACTTCTCCTTTTAGCTCTAGGACCCCACCTGGTTCAGACCTGTGCAGGACCTGTCTCAGTGTCTGTGATTTCACAGGTATGTTGGTCCATCCTGCTGATTTATAGGAGCTTATTTTTTTAAGTGTCCACAAAGCCTTCTGGCTTTTACACTCTTTCTGCCTCTTCTTCCACAGGGTTCCCTGATCTCTAAGAGAAGGAACTTTTATGGAGACATCCTGTTTAGGGCTGAATATTCCAAAGTCTCCCATTCTCTGCATAATGTCTAGCTGTGAGTCTCTGTATTTGTTTTACCTGCTGCTGGAGGAAGCTTCTCTGATGATGGCTGAGCAACTGTTTTTGTTTTTTTTTTTTTTTAAACAGGGCTAAATCCCCATAGTTAGTCATGTTCCTTTTTCTTGGTCAGCAATGCCATCAGCTATAATAGTTTCTCTTGGCTAAACTACTAATGTGTTACTCACTTGGGTGTGGGTTTTAATAGTAGTAAATTTTTTCTTTTTTCAACTTCAAATTCTGCACTGTCCCATTTTCAAAGGTTTGTATTGAAAAAAATCAAGGATGGTATAGCCCTTGAAATTATGCCCTTATTGTGTGTTTATTGCTTAAATGGGAAGGATTGGCTCTTTCCATGCAGCTCGGTCTGTAAGATCAGTAAAAGCACGCAAGGGTGTGAATTATACATTCTAAGTATAAAATTCTTCCAATAATAAAGAATAATGGTCACATAAATATACAGAATGAAAATACGAAAAATTATTTAATATAATAATACAATATCTAAAGACTGTTGTCAATGATTTCAAATTTGTTGATTAGCAAGGGACAAAATTATTTTACTGTCAAACCCTAATTTCTGTCAAGATATTAGGTCATTTTCTGTTTGTTCAATGTTTTCTGTCCTATGCTATGAAATATGATGACTCCAAAAAGGAATTGGAAGGAAGTAACACCAAACACATTAGAATTAAAGGTATTTTGAAGACCAAAACTTCAGGTGATATATATATATATCTCAAATATTGTCACAATCTCAGATGCACAAAAAACAATTTTCATTTTGAGATAGTGTCTCACTGTGTATCCCTGGTTGGCCTGGAACTTGCTATGTGGACCTGGCTGGCCTCGAGCTTAGACGTGTCCTCCTGCCTCTGCCTCTGCCTCCTGAGTGCTGCAATTACAGGGTGTGCAACCACACCTGACCAAATGAATCTTTTTTTTTTTTAAATCACATTTCTAATAAGCAATAAGAATACCACATATTTATATGATTTCTCAATAATATAACAATGTGAGAATATCAAGTGTACTTTCTGAAGTTATGGCGGAATGTGACTAGAAACTCAAGTAATACGAGATGTCAAATAACTCTTACTGTACCGAGACCAGGTACCAGTGTCTCTGTTTTCTCACTCATGTGAATGTCAACACTTACCAGGGATGCTTCATTCTAGATTGTGAGCACTGAATGGTCATAGTAGCATGCTATGAGAAAGATCAAACTTTGCCCTGGTAGCATGATTTCAGCATAACAGAAGACAGTTCCTTAGGGAGTAAGATGCTATCTCACTTAACCTTTGCTTTACAGTACCTCATAGGTGAGCACAGGAGGTTTTCTCATATCTGTGACATATCTTAAGATAGCGAAGGCAGGGGGTGGATTTCATTTTAAGAACCATGAAATAGAATTCCATACTCTCAATGAGGTGACAAGGTCTTTCTTCCCCTTACATTTAAATTTTAAATTGTAAGACAGATAGTTTGCTATAGTGATAATCAGAAATAGTATGCGGTTTAGACAGTGCATTATTTATATTTAATTTGGGCAAGACTTTACTTCATAGAGTAACAGTGTATCAATTGCAGCATTATTTTAATACTCCCATTGATAAAATACAATGTGTCAATCATTTCTAATATTTTAAACTTCATAGAAAAATTGCTTAGAAGTTACCTATATTTGATTATTCTGAAGTTTTGAATATCTGGATGTTTGGGAAGAGTTTTAACAAACCTGAGCTTATCAATAAATTATCATTGAGTTCATTCCATCATTTTGTAGATAGTTTTATTTTCTGAATGCTAAAAATCTTGTATTGACACCTGTGAGGGATTGTTAAGGGCAGGCCCAGGCACATAATGTATCATCCATTATGCTAGCCAAGCATTTCATTTCTATTAACATAACTGATCTTTTCTGAAAGTACTTAGGCTAGTTAAGCAAAATTCAGGTCTCTGGGACTTCAAATATAGGACATTCAAACATAACTGAAGTGAAGGACAGCCATGCACCATTTAACCTCAGTACATCTGAGAAATGAATTCTTCTGTGATGAGATCGCTGTATGAACATCATGAAGTGTTCTTACATAACCCAAGACAGCAACTACATGGGCATCCCTGTGTCACTGAATGGATTAGGCTTCAGAATGATACCTCTGGGTGTTAAGACAACATTTTGCATTCTTACATGGACATTTTCATGACACAATCTGTAGTGTGTGTGTATGTGTGTTGTTTCTTCATATACACATGATTGCATGGAAGTAGCATGATGGTAAGTTTTCAGCCCAGGAAATAATAAGATCATGCTGAAAACATCATGTTCTGTATTTTCAACAATAAACTTCTAATTCTGCAGACACTGTTGAATAACAAGTATCTTCATAATATCTTCATACTGATCTTATAGTATGTCTACTCTGTAGGTGAGGAAATAGTTTCAATAACATAAGCAAGAATAAATTGATGAGTGGAAGATAGAGATTTTACTATAGGTCACTTTATTAAACTATTCCACAATAACTCTCTTTAATATTTTTACGTTTATTTATTTGTTTGTGTGGGGGTGTATGTGTGTGGTGTATGCGATGGTGTATTTATGGAGGTCAGAGGACAACTTCAGAATGACCTCTCTTAGGCCACCAAGTGGAATCCAGGGACTGAGCTCAGGTCTCAGGCTTTAGATTTGGTAGCAAGTGCCTATAGCTTAGAGACATATCTCTGGCATCAGGCTGTCTAGTAATTTGATTTCATAGTAAAAATTCACATCCTTATAAGAAATAGATTGGTGAACATCACACAAACTGCTGCTGAATTTATCTAATGTTTGAGTAAAAATTTAAAGATAATTTGACAGCGTAAAAACTCTGCAACTCCAGGACAAAAGAAAAGTAAAGAGAATAAAATAATCATATTTAAGAAAGAAGATCTTAATTAAATTAAGCTCCAAAATAAGCAACTACTTGGGAAAAAAAAAACCAGAAAATTTCAGTGTAGTCAACGTTCATCAAATAAACAATTCTTCATCTCCACAAATCCACCAGTGTACAGGAAGGACAAGGAGGAGGAACATACTAGACTGGCTATAATCAGAGACCTGAGAAAGGAATGTCAAACCGCAGAGAATGAAATTCAATCTGGAGCCCTAGGGAGAAACACATCACGCTGAGAAAAACTAGCTAGAACCCTAAGGAGGAATGGGATGCAGCCAATAGCCAACACAGACATACTCACATGTGCACACTTGTACAGAGAGGTATGCCACTATATAACAAAACAACATAAGCCAACAATAAAAATTACAGCTGCTGAAAGTCCCTGCTTGCATGGCCTCAACTGTTTACTTTTCGATTTGGAAATTATTATTTCTGACCTGTTTGCATATGCTGAAATTTACCTTTATCAACATAAGAATCAGGCAAGGCAAACAATGGAAAAGTTGAGAAGAATTTTTCCTAAACATTTAGATACCTTGTTTAAGATGTAACCATTGGCAGCTGGGCAGCGGTGGCACACGCCTTTAATCCCAGCACTCAGGAGGAAGAGCCAGGCAGATCTCTGTGAGTTCGAGGCCAGCCTGGTCTACAGAGCAAGATCCAGGACAGGTACCAAAATTACACGGAAGAACTCTGTCTCAAAAAACCAAAAAAATTAATAATAATAGTAATAATAATAATAATAATAATAAAGATGTAACCATTGGCATGCAAATTGCATATTAAAGATTCTCAATGAGCTAATTAATTAACAAGTTCTTATTTGTTTAGTGAACATCAGGTGACTTATGTAATGGAAGTCCCAGGTAAACTGAAGGGAGGGGGAATTTACATGTGAATATTTTCCTTAAATCAGACAGAGCTTAATCAGTGGATATTTATGATATATTGTTGTTAGGATCTGGTATTTTGCTTCCTAAAATGCTAAACATTTTATTCTAGTCTTATATCTTAACAACGGAAAATCATGCCTACCTGCCTCTAATTCAAATTTAATTGTCTTAAAATTCTTGTCTCTAAATAGCTTGTTTGAAAAGATACTACTGCCTAAGTGATCTACAGTTAAATCCATTACATGAAATTAATATCAGCATGTTAAAAGTTTAACCAGAAGTTCCCTGATAATTGCATGGCAAGCATAAGTCTTCTGCCTCCTTTTGAAATTCTCTAAAAATCTGCCATCTTTGAGAATTTACATCTCAGCTTGAGAGTTCACCCTGTGGATGGGGAAGCCAGAAGAGGAACCTGAAGGAGTAAACGACAGGTTGCTCTCGGTTTGCTTCTCCTTGGCTTGCATTTGTCTCTTTGGCGTGGTGAAGGGCTACTCCACGTTGACTGTGAAAACAAACACAATTAGTACACATGAAGCATATGCTAGCACTGCTTCAGGGGCATGACTGATGAGCTGCAGGCGACAGCAACACCTGTTCCTAAGGAGGATGTGTGACACACAACCCCAGCCGAGTAAGGAACTTTCAGCCACAAAGTGCACATCCCGCCAATTATAATGGTTTGTGTGGCTCTGGAAGCGTTCTCACTTTTATTAATCTCTTCTCTGATTGCCTCTACGTTCCCTTATTCATTCAGAACTTCACAATTGGCATTGAGCTGTGCTTAACCAGATGTGGCGCCTGTGCAGAGTAGCCACAGGAGAGATATTAATGACTCTAAGTTCTAGGGGACTGGCTGTGTGTTTCCATGTCATAATGATCTTTTCTACAATGCTGTTGTTATCTTATTGATCCAGATGTTTATTGAACTTATTGGGCACCTCTAGTAGCTGATTCTTCACTTGGAGATTTCTAAGCATCTCTTGAAAACCTTAAGTTTTTTTTTTTTTTTTTATTGTAGATATAAGGGAGAAAGCAGGCAGAGGGAAGAGTCCAGGCTCAACATAGGCCAGCTGACTAAACCAGACCACAGAGGAGAGACGGGGAGAGAGAACAATAGAGGAGCCACTGACCAAAAGAGGCTGCCTGGGCCAAGAGGCCAAGAGGCCAAGAGACAAAATGGCTGAGTTACATAAGAATCAGTCTAAAGGGAGGGAAGGGGCAGTGCAGTGCAGCCCTTAGGAGGGAGAGGTTTAGGGTAGGGGACAGGTGAGACATGATGGGAGGAGCCATGGGTACTGACTGATGCTGGGAGAGCAGAGCGAGCGGGCCAGCATTGGCTTTGCTATGTTAAATGGGCACCTCCCTCGGTTAGCCATTTGTCCAGGGTTTCTGAGACCTAACCCTTACAAGTGAGTGTTCCTGAGCATATGTGGCAGTGAGCTCAGTATATAATACACAAAACGCTCAAAGTGAGGCCAACTGTTATATAAAATGACAACCAGTACCCAATAATGCTAGATGTCCTCCTGTATCTTTTACCCAAGGAGTACATGCCAATGCATAAGAAGTTTCAGCAACGTTTTTCTGATCTTCGTTTTATTACAAACAGTCCAATGTCCCATATAATGTGTATTACTCCTACCTCTGTCGTTCACTGCATTTTATTCCTGATTTGCCTCTCTTTGCTTTAATGCATAACTGATAAAGCTCTTTTCTATCACAAATATAATTTGTACCTGAAGGGGCCTTGATAGAGAGAGTATCTTCCCATTTTAAAGCTTTCAGTGAATCTTTTAGCATCTACACATCAGCTCTGTTGCCATGTCTTTTTTCAGGCTTCCCGTTTTGTGAAGAACATCACAAGTCCAGGTCTTGCCCCAATTTTGTAATCATACATCATTGGAGAGCTCTCAAGTCTTCAAGTTCACTGCTCTTATGTCCTCATAAGTGTCTTTTAATAAAATTAATAAAGGGGATGCCAAAAATTTAGAACTTCAGTTTTTTTTCTCCTGAAAATCTGTAACCACCAGCCTTCTAAATGTTTCCTTGTGATTGTTTATTATTCATCTTAATGGTCAGATGATAGACTCTAAATGTAAGGAAAATATTTGTTGTGTCTTCCAAAGGGTAATTTAGAGAGCATGTGATGAGTAGGCTGTAGGGTAGACACAGCAGATTTTAAGTGCTGTGTTGCTAAGTAACAGCTGTTGACTATGGAAGGTTTCTGAAGTTCTCCATACCAGTTGTCTCATGTATAAAGTGACAAATAACTTTAAAAACTTTCGGATCTTAAATCTGTCATGAGAAAAACTGAATTAGAATATGTAAAATGCTTAAAGAGTTTAACATACAATATGTGCCTTATGTATTCAAGTTAATAATGTTAATTAGGTATTTCTACTTATCATCATTTCTATAATCTCAGAATCTCACCTTGTGCTTGACTCAGCCCAGCTTTCCACCAATATTGTGTTGGTGAGTGAATAAAATGAGTTAATGGTTGCTGTAATTGGCACAACTGATACAGCTACATTTTAATAATATTCCCATTTTGATTACCTCACTATTAGGACTTTACTTCTTTGGAAATTATCTTTATCTATCCAAGAGAATTTCATTCAAATTCTGCCATATAAGTTAGTAGGGCTCTGCCAGCTCGGTAGAGTACAGGAAACATGAATGGGTTAGAAATGAAATTATTAGTGCAATGGCCTCGTGCCCCATCTTCTCTCTTGTTAACGTTAAAAATATTGCTTCACACAGCATTCAAAATAACTCTTTAGCCCAATAAACTTGGGTATGTCCTTCTGTTCTTTAAAAGTTTTCAGTAGTTTCGTTTTACACTAAAGAGAAAATTCACACTCCTTAAAGTCTAGCAAAAATGACCCTGGCTCTGCCTCTGAATCCGTATGAACCATATGTCTTACCTGGCAGATCACAAAGCCATGGAAACCTTGATCTTTAGAGAGATTCAGATCATCCTGTGCTTGAAATGGGCTGCCTCTCTCTACAAGGCCTTTTTTTTTTGTGGATTCTGACTGGACTCACATCTTGCATGGTTGAATTGTGCTCTCCCCAGATATCTTCCTTAATCTATTCTTCCTCCCACCCAATCATATGTTTCTGCTCTATTTTCTTCTTCAGAGATTATTGATTGACCTGTTGACTTGCTTATGACTTTCTGTCTTTCCCATTACAGTGAAAGTTTCATGATCACAGGGACTTTGTCTGACTCATCATTTTGGCCCAACTCTTATTATTAACTACCTGTTAAAACAAACAAAGATGCTGGGTGCAGGAGCCATTTCACAAAGAGCCTTGTAATGCCTTGTTGTAGAAACTGGATTGTACCAAAAGCCAGCAGAAGCAGTCAAGAGATTTAGAAGATTGCCTTGTACATGTGAAGAGGCTTTTCTCGAGCAAGAAAAGTTTGAGCTTGTCCTAGAAGAACCAGTGGAATTAGATGAAGGGAAAAGTGTATCCCACTGAGACAGCCTGAAGTGACTGCTGTCCAGATATTCCACAGATTATGAGATGATTTAAAAGGCTAGAGCAGATGAGCCACTAACTGCTGACATTTTCCTTCACACTAGTGGTAGTGGGAATACTATCATGGTTGGAATGAACCATGAGATGTTATTTCTTGGCAGCAAGATATGAATTATCTCCTGGGTGCTCTTGAAGTTCTACTACTGAAGATAATGTAACAAAATCCTTCTGATCATGTAGATTCCCTCTGAAAAATACTTCGTTTTCGTTTGGTCCTTTGATGAGAGCAACAAAGACTTCTCGAAGCCACCCATCCCAACTTTCAGTGGACATGAACCTAGCTCCAATGATGTAGTGATATTCCTGAGGTTAGAGATCAAATTTACCCCCAAGACTTCCTAACATACGTTCAAAGAATCGTATTCTTAAACTGTGACTTCCTCTCCACTTACATTTGTCAGTTTTCAAGTTATATTTTAAATTGTTCCCCTCAGCTATTGAATTCTTAAAGTAAATTTGTTCTCTGGATGAATTTGGATTCACCACATACTAGATATCTTCTCCTAATAAGTCTAATGAACATGTTATTTATAAGAGAGGCTAAAGGGTGCTAGAATTAATTTGGGAATATTCTCCAAACCATTTGGCCCTCTTAAAAGTCTCTGTGAGGATAATACAAAGTTCTTCTGATAACAAATATTGGCCTCAGAAGGTTGTCAGGGACCACCCATGCTGTGTAAACAAATACTGTAAAAGGAGTATCAGTGTTTATTTTTATACTTTTAAGCATTTTTTTTATCAAAAGATCTCTGGAATATAAAATAACAAACACCATCCCATATGGGACATTCTTTCTTTTCATTTTGAGGGAGAAAATAAGGCCACATAAAATTGTGATTCAAGTGCAAAGTGATCTGGTGATGTCTTTATTATGTGTCATGGAATTCTGTCTCTCCTGTCCTCCAGGGAGCTGTGCCCAGTATAAATGTATGTAGTCTACAGTGTTTGTGCTATTGCTCAACTAAAATTCCTACTCAAAAAGACAGAGTGGAAGAGAGGTGCCAAAAGATATCCTAAGCTGAAAACAAGCCAGATAACAAATTATTTAAAACCTCACTTTTACTAATATTTGAATTAAATATATATTTTTAAAAACTAACTTTTTTCCTGGTTTATTTTACTGTATTGTATCAACTTACAAATTTGGTTCTTCACTTTGATGTTTTCCTCTCTAGATGCATACACTAAAATTTTCTGTTTCTCTCCTGCAATATTAATACATCAGCTGTAGGGAAAATCAGCATTGCATGATTTGTGTTCTTTTGAAAACAATTTAAATCCTTTTTTTTTTTGGTTGCAAATGTTGTTAGACTATGAATGTCTGTAAAGTAGGAGGAAGTGAAGATTGAAAACAGGACAGAGCCATGTAGACACTATTGCTGGGCTCTAAGGAACATTCTGTTGTCCGTATCTTGTTATTATATCCAAACAATCCATCTTGATAACTGACACACACACCACACACACACACACACACACACACACACACACACTCACATACACACACTCACACACACACACACTCACACACACATACACTCACACACACACACACACACACACACA
>CABHPP010000944.1:52193-76569 GCA_902168425.1 Peromyscus attwateri
CACACACACACACACACACACACACACACACACACACACACTCACATACACACACTCACACACACACACACACTCACACACACATACACTCACACACACACACACACACACACACACACTCACTCACTTTCATACAGATGCTTTGATTGGCTGAAGGAAATGATTTTTTCAGTATAATTTTCACCCCTGAACCACCTGCATTTTTCCATATTTAGATATAATTTGTGCTGCTAAATCAGGTTGCCCTCTAGCCATAGTGGTTGAACTTTGAATTTCAAACAGATACTTTGTTTGCAACTGTCATAGGATGTTAGTCCTCGGCATAAAATAACTGGTTGTTTTAAGTACAAAAAACCCAAAAACCCACAAAAAAATGGTGAGCAGAATTCTCTTCTTTATTTGCTGCCCGTTGGCAAAACCTCAGGATGTTGTCACTTGAATTTCTATGACGTGCTGTCATAGCTGTCACCAGAGATGTTTTCTGACCATCTCTTAGATGCTCCAGCCACCAGCCCACAGATGGAAGCATGCAGGCACCACATCTCAGCAGCCAGTTTTTGCAGGACTCAATGCTTTCTTTCCCTATTCTTAGTGGTTTCCTTCTTCACCACCTCTGGGAAAGCCACAGCATCCACAGGAAGAAGACAGTCCAGCATCAACAGGCTGGTCCCCCATGACCTCACACCACACCTGCCTCGAATCTGCCCTTCAATCCCAGGGTCAAGAACAGTAAATAAAAGAGAAAACATCCTCAGAGGATCAAATATAGCCTCTGCTTTCAGCTTTTTACATGGAGTAAGTTTTGGAGGAAACATTATACTGACTTACCTTATCTCTCCTCTTTTCTAGTCTCTCTAGATTTATATAAATAATCTCAGGGGATAACGTGATTCACACATAGCCTGAAGTAGCTGGAATAAATATAAGAACAAATAATGTACTCTTAAATGCCCTGATGGAGACTCAAGGAAAGTAAAGATACCCTCCTAAGCAGTCAGAGTCATGCTGGAATATCACTAACACTATTAGACTTGAGAATAATTAAGGTGAATAACTTTTTTCTTATTGTGAGAGAGCTCACATTTTGAGTTAAGGGGGAGCATAATAACAATAAATATCCAGTCATAGAGCTAAAAATCTTGAAAATATTGAACAAGATACCTATAATTTTCTCTCATCATAGGATCCTTTCCATAAAGGATTTGATGAAGACTTTTTAAAAGTATTTGTGTTAAGAGGTAGGGGATATAGGGCAGTATCCTACAGAATGTCTTCCTTCCTCTGTAGTTCCTACATGAGAGGTGCCTCTTGAGCCAGCTCTTTCTTTCCTCAATGCAGTACAGAGCAAACATGTCTATCTTGGCCACCATTGCCAAGTTCAAACACTTTTCTTGGAACAACATCTTCCTCTCAGTATTTACTTTCCTCTTGTTTTATTTGGCCAGCATCCCCATAAGCACACAGACTAGCCTATCTAACAATCACTTATCTTGCACAATAATGTAAAAATATTTTAATAGTTCTGAAAGTGTCTTCTATCTTCATAGTCACGGTTTCTGATAACTTCCAAGGTAATTTCATTTATCCAGTTGCTGACAGAGGAGCCTCCTGAAGAGCATGTTTTGTGACTTAACCAGAGAGCGTTAGTGAGATCTGCTTTTAGTTACATGGATGATGGACATGAAGGAATCTTCTGGGAGAAGTTCTGCTGAGTTAGAAGTCCTGGTGGATGTGTGGGCTCACATGTGTGCTCTCTATGTTCTGCACCTATGTGACAAAAATCACTGAAATAGAGCTTCGTGCAAAGATCAGGAAAAAGAGATGGAAATTAATCATGAAGGATTAAGTGCTTCATATTTACAGATAATTTAATTTAAGGCTATACAAAATTTTAGCAAAGTTAATTTAAAGCTACAGAACCCCTACATGGTCCTATTTGCTACTAATTACTATCAGAGATGTGTTGATGAAACAGGAGCTAAGAACTACTAAGAAATAAAGCAAAGCAGGCATCTCTTCCTACTGCTGTTGTTTGAGTTCCCATCTCCTTGACTTGTTTCTGAATCCATACTTGTCTCTTGCCGTGGCCTATGCTAGGTCCTTATTCATGGTTTTCTTCATGGAACTGACTGGTTGCTTACATAGAACTTTCTTCATTCAGGATAGTATTGCAGAAAATTCTGGATTATTACTGTTTTGGATAACATATCAATTCTATTTCTTGTTTATTTGATTTACATAATTCCTATGAACTAGCAGGAATAATATTCACTTGCAATTAAAACAACACTGCCTCTCTTGCAGTGATTGCCAACTCTTTATTGGAGCTTTTAGAATCAGGGAAGAACTCACAGTGGAAATGGAAAGATACAGTTTGTAAGAAGCCTTGACCATTGGAATTAAAGCCTTTCATCTTATAACTAATAATTCTTCCTAGATTACTTAGAAAATAATCAAATTACATGACTTCTACTTGGATCATTACATTCCTATAAGTGAGTTTTAAAGTAGGTAAATTTATGAAAAATGTACTGGGAGTACAGATTTTATCTTTCTAATTTTACTAGAATATTCTCATTCTGTTATGATCAGTCATAAATGACATAAAAGGCACACTACTTAGGGTGGTTTGACTTTCTGATTCTTCCACTTTAGTGTAGATGTAACTGACCGCCTTATTAAATAAGAAACACAGAGCCAATGTAAAGGTGAAAGCCCAAGAGGTCAGAGCTAGAAGCCTTACCCGCTTTCCGCCAGCTATACTCTCCCGCCAAGAGAGCTCTCCGAAAAAAGGGAGGTATTTCCTGTGCGTTCGTCTTATAAAGAGTTCTGGTTCTTCCTTCTCATTGGTTATAAACCCAACTACGTGGCTGTCTCGTCACTGCCTCTCTGTCCAGACCTCCAGGTCTTCTATGGTTGGTATTGAGATTAAGGGCGTGTGTCTCCAATGCTAGCTGTATCCTTGAACACATAGAGATCTACCTAGCTCTGCTTACCAAGTGCTGGGATTAAAGGCGTGCACCACCACCGCCCTGGCTTTCGCTATGGCTTGCTAATAGCTCTGACCCCTAGGCAACTTTATTTATTAACATACAAATAAAATCACATTTCAGTACAAATAGAATACCACCATACTTTAGGTGGTGCACAAGCAATATTCACTCATTAGAAACTACACTTTGAATTTTGATATTTTTTCTAGCTTAACTATCCCCTCTCATGATGTTGAACTGCTACATCTAGCTGTACCTCTCTCCCATTCAGCTGCCTAATTATATTAGAAACAGTCACTACAGTACAGTGCACTGTGGCTGAGCTATGATGTTCAATAGGATAAGGTATAGGTGGAAGTTTCTGTCCTGCCAGCAGCTCCCAAATAAACACACTGAGGCTTATATTAATTACAAATGCTTGGCCAATAGCTCAGGCTTGTTACTAGCTAACTCACATTTAAATTAATCCATATTACTTATCTACGCTTTGCCATGTGGCTTGGTACCTTTTCTCAGTACTGCATGTCCATTTTGCTTCTCTCTGTGTCTGCTGGCAACTCTCCAGTTCTGCTCTTCTTTCTTCCAGCATTCTCAGTTTGGCTCTCCCACCTAACTTTATCCTGTTCAGCTATTGGCCAGTCAGCTTCTTTATTACACATATTCACACCGGGTAAAGGAATGTCCCACAATAGGATTGTAAAATATGTTTTCAGTGTATTATTATTTTAACTTACAATGGTTTTTATTGCTATATAACCCACTTGTAGGTTATAAAGCATTTGTAACAATAAAAAAATTAGTACTTTCATCAAGCACTGTTGTAAATTTTCTACATATATGAATATAATTCAGACCCCAGTTAACATCTAATTACTCATGGAAATCATATGGTATCAAGTCACAAAAAAAGATTTTTGTTAAGTTAAAATGTTATGGAAACATGATTTTTGACCAAAGATTGATTCATTTGTATTATTAGTAAACTATCCAGGTTTGAGGAGATGACCATAGGTCAAGAAGTATTTCAATTGGTTTCCAACTTTTAAGCTGAAATCCTCATCAATTTGGATGATGTGGCTGCTCTTGGAGGTGGAAATTTCCACTCAACAATAGTGTATATCACCCTTTTTTTTTTTTTAAAGAACCATTGCTTCATGATGGGACAGTTAGTGAGCAGAGCACATTGCAGTCCTTTCTGATTGATGCTTGCCACAGGGGTGATTTATAAATAATTGTTTACTTAGAAATATTCCTCTAAAAATTTTCTGGATTTTGCCTTATTTACTAACTCTCTCAAAACATCTTCTGATGCATTAACATTTTATAGTACTTATTTATACTTATCAATTTTGTTTTTTGAGCATTTCATGCAGGTATACAATAAAATATGATCATATCCACACCCCATTTCCCTTTTCCAACTGCCCTGTAACCTCTAATACACCCTTATCCTGTTTCATGTCTTCCTTTTTAATGTTGAAATGTGATGCACATATAATGTATGAAAATATAAAACTAATAAAAGGCCTATTATGAAGTTGGCCTAGAAAATCACACATTAATTTGTTATCCAAATGTAGCACTAAGACTCTTGTGGGGCTTTTGGTGATTATAGTACCAAATACCTGATATAATCAACTTTCAAACAGAAAAATTTTTATCACTCTGGATTTAGAGATTGTGATCAATGAGCAAGCAGAATCTTTACTCTTAGATCTTAGAAGGCAATGGTAGAGAACACATAGAGAGATGTTCCTCACTTCATGGCCCCCAAAACAAATTAGGAAAAAGTATGGTCCCAGTGTCATGAGCATCTCCTATGTTGTTGCATCCCCGCATAGTTTCTACCCCCATCCAGTAATATCCTGTGCAAGAAATGAGATTTATAGCCACAGACTTTTGGGGGATACTTATCTAAACCATAGTTAATCTCAAAATGATCTTTTAATGACATTTAGTAATGTTTTTTAAATCACAAAACATACATGTACGATTAAATTTCCATTAAATAAAACTAAATGTATGGATACCATCCTTTTAAAACTAAATGACCTACTTAGAGTTAAATTTATTGACAATTAGCCTATTAAATTTGCCCTCCTTTGTTTTAAAAAAAGGAAAAACATTTTAAATCCATCCACTAAAATGCAGGAGTATGTGGTGGTATTGTATTGCCCAAAATATTGTGTACGCTAATAAACTTATCTGGGGTCAGAGAACAGGACAGCCACAATATTAAAGGTTAGGCAGTGGTAGCACACGCCTTTAATCCTAGCATTCCAGAGACAGAAATCCATGTGTTCAAGGATACACCCAAGCATGGTGACCCACGCCTTTAATCCCAGAAAGCAAGCCTTTAATCCCAGGGAGTGGTGGTAGAAAGCAGAAAGGTATATAAGGCGTGAGGACCAGAAACTAGAGGCATTTGCCCTAGAGAGGCATTTGCCCTGGAGAGGCATTTAGCCTGGAGAAGCATTTGGCCTGGAGAAGCATTTGGCCTGGTTAAGCATTCAGGCTTCTAGCAGCAGTTCAGCTGAGAGTCATTTGGATGTGAGGACATAGAGGCTTCCAGTCTGAGGAAGCAAGACCACCTGAGGATCCCGCAAGGTAAGATAGCTGTGGCTTGTTCTGTCTCTCTGACCTTCCAGTGTTCGCCCCAATATCTGGCTCAGGTTTGTTTTATTAATAAGAACTTTTAAGACTCATGCTACAGGAGTAAGTGTTTGAATGTCTAAATTCTGGGCATTTGACTGACTGCTTGATGAAGTAATCTTCAAGAATTTTACATATTTTAAATAGTCACAGTTCTTGTCAAATGAGTCATAGCTTCACTGTGGCTTTTACCCCGGGTTTCCTTTTCATGTTGGGATGCAGCTTTCCCCATGGATAGATCTCCTCACCACTGTACCTTGCCACATCATTTCCTTGTCAGAAAACCATAGTCCTGAATGATGTTCAGAAGACCCTCTCATTTTTTTTCTAAGATAAATTTTAAGCAAATTTGTTTCTTTTAGGTTTGAATTTACTTGCCAGAACACTGGTTCTCTGTAATAAAGAGGAAAAGACAGCCAGTGTGACTCCATACCAAAGAGACTTAAAACAGGTACCATTTCCCACACAAATTTAGTGTTTTGGCTACTTGAAAGTCTAACGTCACACATTCTCTTATAGAAAAAAAGAGTTTGACTCCAGTGATGGTTTGTTATTGTCATGAAAAAAAAATGCATGATATGCCATGTATTCTCAGCAAAAAGAAAAAAAAACAGAATACCTTTATAATTCTAATATAACCACCTCTAAACTGAGTCATAGACATCATGAGTATGACTCTCATTAGCTCTCTGAAAGTCTCAGCCTAGAACTGGAAGGCACTCAGCTAATGGTGAAAAAAATGTGAATGAAAAATGAATGATTACTATTTCCATGAAAATCTCTTGAATTTAAATTGTTACCAACCTCAAGAGTGAGGCTTGGTACAAGAATAAGACTATTTTTTTTTTAATAATGGTTCTCAGAAATGAAAATATCCAAAGTTTTTCACTGTGACATCATACAGAAATGTAGCTGAAGGTTTCCTGGTCCCACCCAGCTCTCATGGTCCCACAGTCCTGCAGCCGCTTATAAAACAATCACTCAGAAGCTTATATTAATTAAAATTGGTTGGCCATTAGCTCAGACCTACCACTGGCTGCCTCTTACATTTAAACTCAGCCTATTTTTGTTAATCTATATGTTGTCATGTGTCCTGCGGCTTTACCTGTGTGCCATTACATGCTGCTCCCTGGATGGTGGGCCGGCATCTACTGACTCAGCCTTCCACTTCCCAGAATTCTCCTTTTCTGTTTATCCTGCCTATACTTCCTCCCTGGCTACTGGCCAATCAGCATTTTTTATTTATTTTATTTACTTTTATTTATCAACCAGTCAGAACAACACATTCACAGCATATAGAACAACCCACAGCACAGAAACTTAGTTTAATATATGTTATATTCTTTATAATAAAGTAATTGAAATATTTGTTATTATAATTTTACTGGAATAGATTGTACAACTCTTAACAAGATTTAATGTAGTAACTCTTCTGCGTTTTTAATATTAGAATCATGAAGACATAATATATTTGAAAATTGTGTCCCAAGATAGTACAGTTGTTTTCCTTTCTGACAATTCTCTGTGAAAGATGATTGCTTCTTCACCTTTTGAAATAGAACTGTTCCTGATACCCCTAATAATACGTCTAATTTTGCTAAGTACTTATCTCTTACCATGATGTTACCACAAAGACCTGGTTGACTTTGAAAGGGAAGTGCCCCAGTCCCATGTCTCCAGATGCTGTCTACAGAGTCTGCATAGTTATGTATATAATCCCGACAGGAAGCTGCAATCCCACTATCTTCTGTTCTGGGAGGTTACAGACAAATCCAGAAAGAAGGACCATAAAATAATACCACACTAGTGCAAATACAATAAACACAATGAAATAACCTAGACCGGACCTATTTGAATATGGCCATTTTAGATTTGTAATGGAAAATATTGAACAAATGAAAAATAAATTTTCAACATAAATTTTAGAGAGCAATAGATAAAATAAAGGCTGTTAGTATTTCCATTCTATAGCCTTTCTGCTGTTTTATTCTGTTTTTCAATGTTTTCTTTCTTCTAAGGCTGCTTAGACATATTGGGTGAATACTTGCTCAGAATATACATTTTGTGGCATTTTATTTATTGTTCAGTATTCCACCCTCCAAATGGGACATGTACATTTGTGTGAGTGTGTGTGTGTGTGTGTATGTATGTTTGTGTGTGCAATGTGTGCAAAAGCATGCCTGTGGAGTCCATGGTTGACATTAGTTATCTTCTCAGTCACCTTCCACTGTATTTTTTGAAAAAAGGTTCTCTCAATGATCCTGGGTCCTCCCTGTCCATCTAGATGAGATGGTCAATGAGCTTAATTAATCCAACTTGTCTCTGCCTCCCATCACTGGGATCCCAGGAATGTGCTCTGCACTGGCTTTTGTTTACGTGGGTGCTGTGAATTCAAACACAGGACCTCCTGCTGCACAGGCAGCATTCTACCTGCTTAGACATATAAGCAATCAATAAAGCATTTTAAATAGGCAGTAGAGCTACACATTAAGTGTATACATAGAAGACGCTGTGTTATGATAATGATGACACACTCCTTTAACATTTATTAAGCACTTTTTATGTCACCAGGGCAAATTTTTTTGCTTTCATGAACCCCATATTTTAATCATGAATGTACATTGCCAATAATCTAAATAGTTTAAGTAA
The DNA here is from genome assembly GCA_902168425.1 of Peromyscus attwateri. Taxonomy (NCBI): domain Eukaryota; kingdom Metazoa; phylum Chordata; class Mammalia; order Rodentia; family Cricetidae; genus Peromyscus; species Peromyscus attwateri. Next base: position 60,488 of record CABHPP010000944.1, read on the forward strand.
TATAATATGTTAATAGAAGCAAATATGATTGAAGAATAAATGAAGGAGAGTGTAGACTAATAAGGGGCAATATAAAATTATAGGCAGGATAGTTAGTAAGACCATCACTAAGAAGGTAACTCATAATAATGACTTTGACAGCCTGTGAGCCACTCCAAGTCTTTAACTGAATATGGAACATTTCAAAACAGTGAATAAAAGGCTGTTTCCTTCATGAGAGGTGGATGTCCACAAGAGGCTTGAAGTGAAGGAATATTGAACAATAAGCCAACACTCAGTGCTTAGAGGAGACTTAATTTGTTTCAGTAAACTTGTCACCTCGGAACTCAAAGTAATATATATATATATATATACACATATATGTATATAATAACATATTTATACATTTATAATATAGGGCATGTATACAATATATCATATATATACATATTTATATTATTGTATGATTTATATTGTGTTATGTAGGGTATGTCTATAATATATACTATATATATGTGATTATATTATAATATATAGTATATATTATATAACATATATTACTTTGAGTGTATATACATATATATGAATTCGAATATCTTGAAATCAAATATTCAATTCAGGTCATCAAACTTTACTGGAAAATGCTAGATACTGTAGTGAACAATAGTTCTTACCTTGAGTTTTCTTGGTGTAGTGAAGAATGAGGATTTTTTTTTTAAATGATGAAAGAAAAATAGTTCTTAACAGGCAGGAGGATGACACAGATGCATTCCTGTCAGGAGTGAGAAGAGTCAGACAGGCACTAGCTAAGACACATGTTCCTAAAACATTAACTTACTGAATACCTTGATATATCCCAAATAAGTCAATGACTACTTGCGGAAGAACCCGATTACAACTCAACCTTAAAAAAGAAAAAAATTGTTTGAGGAGACAGTAATCCTAAAATCATATTAAAACATGATTGCACTTCGTTTTGAAGAATACATGATGTCTGCCATGTGTCTGGAAATTATGATCATCCACTTGAAAATGTATACTCTCACTGTTTGTTAATTGAGATGGCTGAAAACCAAAGTAAGTATGATGATGTAAATATCCTAATGAAAGTGCCAAAGACCTTCACTAACATATGCTTAAATAGGAAATATGGCAACAGATATGATAAAAAAAAAGCTTTAATTTCAGTATCCTTATTAATACCATACAATGTACATTTCCCAGCCTAACAATTTAGTGAGCCAGGTATGGTGGCTCACCCCTATATTCTTAGCCTTAGAGAAGTTAAGGCAGGAGGATTGCTACAAGTTGGAGTCCAGCCTGGGCTAGAGAGGGATACCTTGTCTCCACAGAACCACAAACAAACAAACACAAATTTGATGACAATGAGTTTACATTTTAAGAATTTGACGTATCAGTGCTTTTTGGTCCACTGCTATATTTTCTCCTGACCTTACTCCTGGGAATGCACACACCTTTTACTTCTCATGCTACAGAACTATAATATATTTAGCACAGAATTCTCTATTAGTTTTAGGCCCTAGTGACTGCAACTGTGAACCGGTTCCAAAGTGCTGACATACAGTTATTTTGTAAAGGAACATATTATGTCTCCCTTGTATAGGACCTGGAGACTTGTGAAGGGTGGAAACATTGTCAAACTGTTTCTCAATTCCTTAAGCACTGTTTTTTGTTTTTTTGTTTTTTGTTTTTTGTTTTTGTTTGTTTGTTTGTTTGTTTATTTTAAAGATTTATCTTTGGCAGCCGGGGAGTGATGGCGCATGCCTTTAATGCTAGCACTCGGGAGGCAGAGCCAGGCGAATCTCTGTGAGTTCAAGGCCAGCCTGGGCTACCAAGTGAGTTCCAGGCGCAAAGCTACACAGAGAAACCCTGTCTCGAAAAAAAAAACCAAAAAAAAAAAAAAAAAAAAGATTTATCTTTGGCTTTCCTTATTGTCTACTGTGATGATGCTTTTATTTTAGCCTCAATATCATTTACTCTACTATTTCAAATGATTTTCTCGTGCTATTAGATCAGTACTACTCAGATCTCCAGTTAGAAAGATAGTCTCATGCCTCTGTCTCTGTCTCTGTCTCTGTCTCTCTCGATGTTGGATTAAAAAAACTTAGATACTTTCCCTAAGTAGGGGAAATTTCCAAGTAGCTAGCATTCATTGAAAAAGGTAAAGTGACAAAAACAAACATTCAGAAATGTGATTGTATTAGAGAAATTTTCTCTTTACCAAAAGACTTTTAGTTTAGCCATTCCATTGAATGTTTCATGCATTTAAAATGAAGCCAAGTGGAAAGATTTTTCCTTCCAAAGTGTGTCATCTGAAACACTGGTATCACCAGGTCTCATTGGTGGGACAACTCATCTTATGCCATACTCACATCATCTATCTTATTTTTTCATAAATACTCTTAAAGTTCTTTTATCTCTGGCAACAAAGAAATCCGATTAATCCTCTTGCCATATTGTTTACCAGACTCATTTGTTAGAGGAATCCTCTTTTTATATCAGATCAATGAACCTATTTCTGTGGCTAGTGTTTCACACACAGTTACTAGAAGTTTACCTTAGCAACTGCTGACAGAATAAAATTTACATTTAATTAGCAAAGAGAATCTCTTTGTTTTGTGCAACCTCATAGATAGCTTGCTACTATTTTAGCTTCCTGTGTGATGGAGCTTTATGTAGTAAGCAGGACAGTGGTAACAGGCTCCCTGCACAGCAATACACTGAGAGTTCTAAATTCACTTTTCAAGAATTTGCCAGTATCATTTTGTAACAACTAAAGTTTGTGTATGCTTTAGAGTTTATGGAAATTCATTGAATTTGGTGACAGTAATTCATTGACTATCACTGGCTAGAGCTGATTAACAATGTGAACACTTGGTGTTTACCTGGAACATAGTTGACAGACACCACCCAAACTGACTTCTTCACATCCTACTACTCTGTGAGATTCGACCCCTGGAGCGTTTCCTTTTCTCATTTAAATTGGATAATCAGAATAAATTTACCATTGTTCAGTACTTAGGACTCTACTTAGATGTCCTCTTCCTAAAAATGTTCATCTGCTTCATGACTCCATCTTAAAGTCACTATACGTGCACTGACACTTGTCTTAATTTCCTCAATGGTGACAGCTATTTATCCATACTTCTGCAAGATAGCCTCAATGCTTTATTGTTTGTCTTTATTGAGCTTTATTCATACTCCTCTTTGCACTACACATTCAGTGAAATGTGATTGATGGGACTTGATAGTCTGTGATTTCCTATTCCGAGACCAACAGGCTTGTGTGCTTAGTGGGTACATAAAATGGAATGGCATAGCAACTTAAAGACTGGCCCTAGTGATCCTTCTGTAATGGGAAAATAACATTAAAATGCAGATCAGAAAGCACATAATGGGTTTTCAACTAATTTACACCAGGATACTTCGTAAGAAATGGAGGAAATTCTGGAATTTAAACCTTTGGTATGTTTTCTTATTGTTGCTTTGGTTCTGGCTGGTTATTTTAGCCAAATAAAAACTTTTTTTTAAAAAAAATTATGTCTTTTGAATCAACATGGTCCCTACAATTTCATTTCTAAATTGTTGTTCCCTTATTTTTATTTCCCTAAATTTCTCTTTACAGTTAAAAAATATTTCTAAACCTTCATACTGCTTTTAATTTTTTAAAGTTAAAATATAATCATTCCTCCTTCCTGTTTCTTCCCTCAAGCCCCTTTCATAGATGTCCCTTGCTTTCTCTCCAATTCATAACCATTTTTCTTCAATTGCTTTTATATACACACACATGCACACATAGATAAGCAATCAAATATATAATTATATTCCTAAATATATAAGCTGCTCAGTTTATATAATGCTACTTGCATTTATGTGATTTCAGTGTTGACCATTCAGTGTCGAATAACCAATTTGGGGGGTCTTCGTTGTTGAAGACTGTTTTCTTCTACTCTGAGTGTTAATTTTAAAGCATTAGCAAGTGTGAATATGAGCTATAATTTGGGAACATTAGCAGTCCACTTCCTTCCAAGCCATAGATATAAGACTAATGAAAATCATTTCCTAAGCTATAGGACCATATCTCATTTCAACATTATGCTGTACATTACTGGTCTCAATTTAAACTTCTTGGTAATAGTGCAGAGTTAGGAATAATGATTTCCCTTATGAAATGTAGCATTCCTTGTTTATCTACAGTCTAGAGTTGGTATGGCTGGGTATTGCCCTTGTTGGGCTCTTATTTAAGTAGCCATATTGTTGAGACTTCATAGATGTAGTGTTTCTAAACTTTCTTTGAGACACAATCTCACAGCAGACATTGTGGTTCTCTGGCCATTATAATTCCCCACCCCCCACCCCCACCTACCCTGCTTCATCCATGATGTTCTCTGAGCTTTGGATGAAGGAGCTATGTTGTAAACTGATCAGCTGAAGTTGGGCACCACATGAACTTTCATACTTCAAATTATTTCAGACATGTAAAAGTTTTCAAAAGTGCTACAGAAATATCTTTATAGTTTACAACTACTTTCACCACATGTTAATGATGCAAGGTTTTTTATTTTTTATTAACCTGAGACTTTCTTGGCTCAGCTGTTCTTGACTCAGGCTCCTTGGGTGCTGGACCCTCATTGGTCACCAAAGATCACCACAAGTGTTTTATCTCACACCAATGAAATTTAAAGACACAAACTGTATGCAATATGAAAGCAAGCTTTATTAAGGAGAATTAAAGAAAAGTAAGAAATTTCCAAGAGAAATGGGAGTTGGTTTCTAAGAGAGGAACATAATCACACTCTTTTATCTAGGGTTTTTATAGGGTTGTCATGGAAACTGAACAAAACTGAGGTAATGTTAGTTGATATTGGTTAATTCTCTGGATTATCATAGGATGAGCTAATGGAGGGTCCACAAGCTGTATGCATGTCACCCAGGCCTAACAGGTTGAAGATCATGTGCTGTCTACACTGTGAAGCTAAGGAAGGTCAAAGCTCCTGTCTGTTCATCCTTGACTCATGCTTACTCTGTTGCTGACCCTGACTATAATCTCTTAACTGCGTGTTGCTACCTCTAACCTTGCAAACATCTCAAGCCTTGTTAATTCTCTTTCTCAGAGGCAGGGTTTCTCAACCTTCCTCATGCTGTGACCCTTTAATACAGTTCCTCTTGCTGTGGTGACACGCAACCATAAATTTTCATCACTACTTCATAGATGTAATTTTGCTACTGAATCATAATATAAATTTCTGATATACGAGATATCTAATATGCGACCCCCGTGAAAGGGTCGTTGGAGAGCCACACACAGGGAGGTCTCAATCCACCTATTGAGAACCCTTGCTCTAAGAACTGGTCTTGGGTCTCTGCTGAACATGAGGCTTCTTGTTGGAAGCTATTGTTACTTACAGTTTAGTCTGTTATAATTACTTGATCGTTTGTTAGAAGGAAGAATAAACAGGGGGAAACGGTGCTTACATAGGTTCCTTCCAGGAGTTGGTTGGGGAAACTGTGAGAATGCTGTTGCAGAACCCTGTCCCTCTCTTATCTCTCTAGTGAGTTATCTCATACCAAAGTACAAGCTCCCTTGTTCCTCTCTCTCTCATTGTTCTTGACCATGCCATATTAACTCTCCATCTTCCTTTTCACCACAGCGTCTGTTCTCATTGCAACACATATGAGCAACTTCTCGTTGCTTTTATTTATCATGAGCCCATTCCCTCACTATCTGCAGAGAGCTAGACATTGACCGCCTCATTAACTTCTCTCATGGTCAAAGTAGAATTATAGGAACCAGGATATTGATTGAAAATTTCTATTAATTAGTCTATAAACTACTCACATTTTATGAGTTGGTTCAAGGAAGCTTTCCCCCTTCTGCCTAGAACCCAATCCAGAATCTAACGGTTGAGTCCATTCTTTCTTATGCAGCCTATTATGGCCTTAGTCTTACATTTTCCAGAATGATTAGGAGACTTGTAATAAAAGCATGCTAACTAATGCTTTTCAGAATATCAGTCTCAGGTTGTCACATATTCGAGAAGCCATTATACCACTGAGACATCGATCCAGAGTCTTAGGAATGGAAGTCTTGGGGTGGAAGTTACTTATTGTTACACATGTTTAGTTGGATCGTATCTCTGCTTTACATGTGGTAAAAAACGTGTGGCTCTTAATTTCTTTGAAAAAAAACAAAACAGTGTTTTGACTTGCAACGTTCTTTTGAGAAATTTATACCAGGCATAGTTAATAGCTGGATAACCCACTATTGTTGATGTGAAGACATGTTTTACCTAGCATATTTCTACATATTCAAGTACACAAACATCGAGTATGCTCTTCCTTAATAAATATTAGGCAGGTAGTACAAGAAACTTGAGGTAGTGACATTTAATTGTTTGAAGGTATCTCTCCACTACTCTGGCTGGCAAATCTCTGGCTTGCTTAGATGACCCCTTCATGGATATTATAGGTACCACATTTAATTGCTGCTTCTAAACTGACATTAAATATTATTTGATGTACATGGCCTCCTTATCCCCACTTTCTAGTACAGCTTTTAAAATTTTGTTTGGTTTGCTGTTTGTTTCTGGTTCTTGAGTGGTGATGGGATCGAGCCTGTGGCCTCCCACATGAATGGGAAGCACTCTCCCACTGAACTATCAACCGTCTCCAAGTAAATTTGTAGAATGATTTTTTTTCCAATCATTTGAACTATTTCAGGAAAAAACCCAGAAACTGATATACCCTAACCAATCTGAAGAATGATTTCTCTGTCATGTCACTGAAATTTCTCTCTTAAGTGCCTGTGGCCTGCTACTAGCCAAAGTGTTTATTATGTGCACCACTTAATAACATCGATTATTCTCTATGAATCACTTAGAATCTAAAAAAAAACAAGAGTGAAACAGTCTCTCTTGGTTCTGCTGTTTCTTTCCTAAATGTTTCTTTTTATCCTCAGTTTCTCTATCACTTGGTACATATGCTCTAGAACTCTGCAAAGATTCCAAAGCTAAACTCGTCAGCTGTGGGCAGGTAACTCAGTATTTACTTCCAATTTGGATAATTCCCATGAACTTTACTGCTGAATTCCCAGTAAATAATACAACTCCATTCATCACCAAACTAAAATAGTAACTACCTTTTAATCATATACTTCTTATTAATCTTCCTCCACTCACTCACTTGGACTGAGACTAAATCCACTGATTATGTCTCCCTTTACTTTGTCCTGTTCAAACTAACCTGTAATAGTATTAGTAGTAAACAGCAGCAGCAGCAGCAGCAGCAGCAGCAGCAGCAGCAGCAGGAATAGTATTTTAATCTAGGTTGCTCTCCCGCTCTTGTTCCATGTTTGAACATGCCCAGTTTTCATCTAGGAATGGCATACATTCTACCTACCACAGGAATATATCTTCAATAGGAAGGTGTTCTGATAGTCTCAGTGATGCCATTATGTCCTGTAATATCTTTCATTATAAACATGCATGTACTGCTTTCCTTGAGGATTGCAAACCCCTCAGGTGAGGTTTGTGGTTTCCATAAACTAGTCCAATGCTTTATTTATAAAATGATTTTTGAATTGACCAGAAACAAATCCCCTCTTAATTCTTATGCTTTGCATTATTTAGTCAACATTGAAGTACCATGCTCTTCCCAGAGATGATGTTACTCTGAAATAAGGAGCCTATCAGATTCTTCATATCCATCCTACCATCCATCTATTCAGTTATAAGTTATTATTAACAAACACCATATAAAACCATGCATTTCCTGACAGTTCCTGAACAATCAATATGTTTAGTAGTTAATTAAATCAAATTGTTTCATTACACCAACTGTGCTAAGGCAAGAAATAAAATGATGTGTGTGTGTGTATGTGTGTGTGTGTGTGTGTGTGTGTGTGTGTGTGTGTGTGTGTGTTTTCTTCTGTGTTTCTCCCATTAGTGATCAGCAAAGGAAACAGGTACATGATCTGATGCTTCAATTTTGAAACGAATGCTGTGCTTTTCATCCATCCAATTAGGACCTCTTAGCACCTCAAGTAGGTGCTTACAAAACAGCATCATTTATAGAAACAACAATACCCAGATGTAAGCCCAGGGACAAAGGAACAAATGCAAATTCAATACTTTTCAAAAGAGAATATGTACATTTCTGATCCCTGGAGAGCATTCAATAAACATCAAGTGTACTAAAATTAATCTACACTTTGCTGATGGTTCTGTGCATGAATCATTTAATAAAGTTTGAATTTGGTTTATAAACACTGATGTGCATTTGAGATAAATATTCACATGTAAACATGTAAGTGAGGACCTTCACAATCTAAAAAGTCCTTTGTAGGAGCTGCTGAGATGAAGAAGATTCCCAATTTCAAGATTCTAACAAAGAAAAGAAATAAAAACAAAATAAAGTAAGTGAATAGCAAAAGGTAATTACATTTCTAGTATCCTACTGTGTGGTTGTTATTTGTGAAATGGATTAACATAGAACGATGCATACTGACAGTAGTCACTCCTATCCACAGTTATGAAACATGAACAGAGTGGAATCCAAATATTCCTACTTCCATCAGCTTGGCTTGACACTAGGCAATCAACCATAGCCAACTGAAGACCTCCTTCCGCAGGGGTCCTCAATTCCTCTGTCTTAGTTTTTCATTCAGGTCTCTGATTCAGGAGCCACTTGTCGACTTTCTAGCTAACCTGTGCAGAAAATGTCTGGTGGGACCTGGGATCTGAGGACCTGAAAAAAAAATGGGGCAGACTACAGTCTAATGCTGTAGACAATCTTACTTCATTTTCAGTGTACTTTTGTACGTGAACACAACAAAGCAGTGATCTAAGGAAAGTTGTTTGAGTTCAGAAAAACATGATCAGAAAAACATGTAAATAAATGCCAGTAAGCACATATTACATACTGACAGAGTAGCCCTTTCCCAGAACTTTCTCAGAACAGACCAATTTAAACACAATTGCCTAGCATGTACTATAAATTATATCTGGGAAATCACAAAAGCAAGGCAAAAGATCATATCCACATTTAGGGTACACTGACCAGATTGGGTTCTATAACTGTTATGGCATTCAATAAGAATAAACATGTTACCGGGCGGTGGTGGCGCATGCCTTTATTCCCAGCACTCGGGAGGCAGAGCCAGGCGGATCTCTGTGAGTTCAAGGCCAGCCTGGTCTCCAAAGTGAGTTCCAGAAAAGGCACAAAGCTACACAGAGAAACCCTGTCTCGAAAAAAACAAAAACAAAAACAAAAAAGAATAAACATGTCTTATAAATTGAATGTAAATGTTTAACACAGGAGGCATGGAGTCACATCCAAGAACAATTCAGGAAATAAAATGCACCTGAGGTAAAAGGCTCTTGGCTTTTTTTCCCTAGAGCCTCTCTCACAGTTCCCCAAGGCATTGTTCAACCATGAATCATTCTTTTTTTTTTTTGTTTTTTTTTGTTTTTTGTTTTTTGTTTTTGCGAGACAGGGTTTCTCTGTGTAGCTTTGCACCTTTTCTTGGAACTCACTCTGTAGCCCAGACTGGTCTCTAACTCACAGAGATCCACCTGCCTCTGCCTCCTGAGTGCTGGGATTAAAGGTGTGCGCCACCACCACCCGGCCCATGAATCATTCTTATGACCATGTTCCAACATGTTGGTCTGCTGACATGTATGTCTGTGCACTATGTATGTGCGGTGCCTGCCCAGGCCAAAAGAGGGTGTTAAATTGCCTGGGAGTAGAGTTAGTTACAGATGGTTGTTAGCTGCCATGTGGGTGTTGGGAAGTGAATCCTGTTCCCTAGAAAGAGCAACAAATGCTCTCAACCCCTGATCCATCTCCAGCCCTCATCCCTAGCAACGATTTTTAACCTCAGAAAATGTGGTTAGTACTTTAGGTTATCAAAGTCTTCACCATGTGTGTGCAGCAGTTGATTAAAAGATCTTGATGCCTAGAGGACTTTTAAATGATTTGCAAAATCAAGTTCACATGACTCATGTGCAACTAGTGGCTTGGGGGCTTTTCGGTTTCTTGATGTTTTTACAATTAATGTCCGTTCTAGGATTATATATTTGGAATGTCTTCTTTTTACTCCCTATCCTATTCAGAAGTCTCTCTATAGGACCTCCTAAGACTGTGGTAGTAGACAGGGACAACAAAGAAAACAAAAAGGAAAAGAGCTAAAGGGTCATTTTAGGTAAAAGACTACAGAAACACTGTTCTTGGATAACCCCCACTACCATTTTACCTCACCAACTTCATTTTTCCTCTACTAGTTAAGTTTCAGAAACAATTATTTGGTCTGATTCAGTTAGAACCTTTATTCTAGACTTAATGTTCTTGAGTGTTGGATCAAGAGCAAGCGTTATTTAAGATAAACAAAATCTGTTTGGGATATGGCTTGTCTTGGTTTCTTTCATGCTGCTGTGATAAAATGCCCTGAGAAAAGCAGCTTCAGGGAGGAAGAGTTTATTTGAGGTTACATTTCAGGGTCGTAGTCCATTATGGTGGAGAAGTAAAAGTGTCAGGAGCTTGTGAAGATGGTCACATTATATCACAGTCAGGAACCAAGATCAATCTATGCTACTGAACATCTTTACTTTCTTCCTTTCATGCAGTCCAGGATGCCCGGAATAGTCCCACTAAGGTTAATATGGCCCCTCTCACATCAGCTAACCTAATCAAGACAATCCCCCCACTAGTGTGTCCAAGACTACCATCTCACTACCGATTCTTGTGCCTATAAAGTTAATAGTTATCACTAACCATGGCATATGTTAATATGCCCTATGTGTATTACTTTTCTTCTGGAAGCCCCAGATATGGTCAATGAGTTTTGTTGAGGATGCTGATGACACAAAAATGTTATTACCTAGCATGCCTTTGCAAGTTCAGTATGAATGTGATTAAAGCGAACATTGGAATTAAAAAGTTTTAGTGAATTTATTTTCATTAATATTCCAGGTGGTATTAGCTATAAAATTCCTATCTTGTGACTCCTTTAAAACTAGAAACATTATTCAGAAAAACAATAAGTATTCAAAATCTATTTTGTTGTTATATTTGCTTTACTCTCTAAAATGTGAAATTTTTGCAAAGGAAAACATTGAAACTCCATTAAAATATAGACTGCTAGTTTATTATGAAGTATATTTTTTATGGGGCACCTATTATTTTAAACTGTTCTACTGCTTTTAACCCTTGTTATATAAATGTTAATTTCTGCTGTTTACAGTATTTGTTTCTCTAAGAATTTATATTTTTAAAGGACTTATTTTATGTATATGAGTGTTTGCCTGCAAAAATGTGACACCACTCTTCATCTCCATGGTCACTGAGGAAAAGACTTAGTGCTTTCCTACTTCAACATCTTATTTTATTTTCACTGAATCCTGTTAAAACATCCTTATGTGGTATCTATAGCAACTAATGTCTAATTTGTGTTTTTCATTAAATTAAACATGTCAGTTGTAAATAAATAGTACAGGCATTTTGGAGATTTCCTTGGTGGGAGATACAACATTAGTCTCTGATAAACATGCAGCATCGTCATAGTGACCTGTGAACATGGCCCCAAATGGCAATGTGTTCCCCATCTAAAAGGCAAGTGAGTCAGGTAGGCTTCCTCAGGTACTTTGAAGTATTTTGGGTAATGGGATGGGTTTTTCATCTCCAGCAAATCACTTTTCCAGAAGAAACGTTGAAATCCAATAAGATCAGTGCAGAATGCCACAAGATTACCTAAGTGGTGGTGTTAGTCCTCAGTCTAATGCTCACGTCCTCCAGAACTGTCATATTTCTCCCAATCCAGGAGCATCACCTTTGGCAAGAGGGAAAGCAGAGGATAATGGAAATAGAATTGCCATGTGTAGATGACCCAACCCCTCTCACAGCAAGTTTTATTTTTCCTTAGAACCCTCAGAGTTATGCTTTGCTTACCACCCACCCAAATGCCTAGAATTTGCTTTTAAAACAGTCAGCTAATATTTCTCAGACATAAACTTTCAGCAGAAATTACTGGGAACTTGAGTTTATTAAACTTTTACATTCTTAACTGTGGCCAGAGGGGTACTTTAAATTCAACCATTGGCTTCAGGTCTACTTTCTTATGCCCCCAAAGTATGCAGCATGAAGTAGATGAGAAGTAATTATGTAAAACACCCTTTCCAAATCCCCAGTCTCAGATTTCTGCTGGATAATAAAGAATGAATACACAGTGTCCATATGATGGAACACACTAGACATAGATTTAATTTCTAGAAAAACTAAAAAGTAGTACTAATGAATAAGAGCCATAGCCCCAATTATATATCATAATATATACAAATGTGTAGAAACTGAACTAGAGATGAAGGTAAGACATTAAAGAATAGTTCAATGACCTGAGGGATGACATAATATAGAATATTAGGTAATTATTCCAAGAACTTTTGTGAAGGCTGTATGTGCTGACTAGAACATTTCCCATGGTATACATTTGGGGAAAAAATAAACCAATTACAGTGTACTTTGATAACTTTTTTTTGTTATAGGCAACACTATATCAAATTAAGTCTTGTGGATACAGCTTCAGTGTATTTGTTTAGTGAAAATATTGAATGCATATTTGTTCACACAGTTTAATTTTCTTAAAATCTCTGCCAGACTAGTGTCATATTGAAGGAGTAGAATGCTATATATTCATTTTATATAATAATAATAATAATAATAATAATAATAATAATAATGGCAGCATAGATTTTGAGCTTAGGAAGATTTTGCTTTCCAGAACTGCCTGGTTTTAGAGCCATTGAACTAATATCCAAATGTTTTCCTGCAACATAAGCTAAAATTAGTTGCCATTCTGCTGAGTGATGTTTATTGGAAAGTCATAAATAATCTATTCAGTAGTAAAAAACGAAACTCTCTTGGGTTGGAACAACATTCTTAAATTGTATAGAGCTGTATTCAGATCAGAATCTATTCAGCAGTTTCATCTTGTCGTTTTGCAGAGTAGAGTGACTCGCATTCTCTTCCCCTCCCTTGGCTGGGGTTTTACACCTGTCTCAATCCTCTCAGTTCACACTGGTGCCACTAGGGGCACCGTCCTCAAGTCTGGTAGAGCTTGGTTGGTGATGTCAGTAGTTCTACTCCGTGCTACCTCTGGAGGGTGGGATTTGGAAGCAGCTCTGTGTTTGTCGCTTCTCCTGGCACTCTGTCCCAGTCTGTTCACCAACAGCCTTCTCTCTTAATTAAAATCCCCTCGGACTGTCTCCCACAAATGACCATCTTTCAGCATCAGTCAAGCTCTCATGTGGGGTGAGGGTGGGTCGGGGTGGGGGGGTCACACCTTCCACTGAGGATTAAAACTTTAGTCCATAATTGTTCAGATCCACCGGTGTGAAACTCACAGATACAGAGAGCCAACTTTATCATATGAAGCTTATGAAGATACTCAGCTCTTAATTTTCATTTGAAGATGAAATGAATTATTATAACGCAATTTACTTAGACTCAAACTTGGCATATAGAAACATAAAATAAATATAAATTATTTTGATTTTGTGTAAAAGCTGAGTTGTATCATTCTTAATTGTTAATGAAATCTAAAAATATATAATTAGTCATAAGAATTTGATATGTATCGATGCACTGCGTTGAATACTGATTCACAGCATCAGCAGATGCTATGAAAGATGGCTGTGTCTGGGAAAATATCTTAATCAATAGTCACTGTTTGTGGTGGGTTAAGTGTTTAAATAAAGCAACTGGTAATTGTGATAAATTCAAATACATTGTTCTTATTTTAAATCAAGACAGGTTATTATCAGAATTAAAAAAAACAGGAACTTGCTCTTTTTTCTGTTTAAAAGATGATAATATGCAAAACCATTTTATCAAATATTTTATTATGAAGTTAAATTTTATTAGACAAAAGGAAACACCTCACAATGTGACACTGAATTTCCCTTGGACCCTTTTTTATGGTGGATTTTTAACAACCATCAAAAGGGAGAATATTCAGTACTAATACTTTGAATATTACTAAATGTGGAAGTTATATTTCTCTTGTGAAATGATTGCTTTACATAAATGCCTAACTGACAACCAGTTTAAAGATGAAGTACTACGTGTGCCCACGCAAATGCAGAGTATGGAAATATTACCGACCAAGTCAAAAGAAAGGGAGGAAAGAGGAGGGGGAAGGAGAGACAAAAGAGTGAGGAAAGGAGGAAGACAGAAAGAGGGAAGAGAGGAAGGACCTTAGGGGGAGAGAGGAGAGAGACATATAAATTTGATTATAAATAAAGGACATTCAGGATGCTATTTTAATACATGTCCTCTTTGTCTTCTAGAAATTAGATTATCATATACTCAAATACTCTTGAAAATCTAGGTTCTGCTTATTTTACAATTTACTTTGAATTACTTTAATCATATTATCAGACTAAAATTCTGCTTATGACCTGCCAAAATCAGCTACCCTGGGGATATTGTAATTGAGCCATTTTTATCTGGGCAGACCTCACACCATAAAGTTTTGTAATTTTGACTGACACCCCCAGTCCTCGGGAAGCTTGATATCAAAACTTAGAGATGTTTCTGGACTAGTGGGAAACGTGGTGTTTTGATGAATTAGGAGTTACCTAAGAAAATATTTGTTTAAATCCAAAGGAAGCATTGACTGCCATTTTTCATCAGAAGTATTCCCATCAAACGCATCATTTCCCAGAGAACATAAGTCTTTGCTTATTTTTAGTTGAGAACTTTTTTTTCCAGTATATATTTGTACTTCATGTTTTCTTATGATATCTTGAGGTCTCCTTCTGTTACCTGAGAGAGTGGCTGGCTCACCACAGGGTGCACAGAAGGTATCATTAGATGGAAGATATGATTTTGTTTTCCTTAATGAAGAAGATAGGCCTGTGGACATTGGACAATGGCATCTGGAGCATTGTACAGTAGGAGCCTGCACTAAGGAGCCAGAGGTTATTAATGTACGCGTAAGAGGTGGTGCAAAAGACATACAGTCTAAGCAGAGAATGAAGCCAAGGAGAAATCTGAAACAACACATAAATTTAAAACAATTGAAAAACTAAAAAATACAAGATGAAAATCTAATAGATGTCATGGAAGCCAAGGAAACAGTGGTGTTACTTTGGTTCATATTTCTCAGAAATTATTTTCTAGATCTTACTTCCTTACCTGAGAAAATATTTGTTTAAATACAAAGGAAGCATTGGGATTGCCATATTTCATCAGAAGTATTTTAATAAGCTTTCAATTTTAATACTTTTAGAATTATTACAAAGTTTGTAAAAGATGGGGTTATTTTTAGGTCTTCTTTTTTCATATTTTATTTTTGATATTATAATTTAATTGCAATGTTTTTCTTTACCTTTCCATTCTCCAAGTCCTCCCATATGCCTTCCCTGCTCTCCTTCAAATTCATGGCCTCTTTTGTTCATTAATTGTTGTTACATGCAGATGTGTATATAGAGATACCTACATATTCCCCAATACAACCTGTTGTGTCTATATAATGCTACTTGTATGTAGATTTTCAGGGCTGATCATTTGGCACTGGACAACTAATTGCTGCTCTCTTCCCTGAGGAGGCCTACCTCTTCCACTCCCAGCTTTGCTCAGATGCCTATAGTTCTTTTTGTAGGATTGACATGAGGTCTAGTAGGCTTTTCTTCATTCAGTTTGGCATGTTCATTGGTGTCCTCCTGGTTCATCTCACATTTTGATGGCCATGTTGGTGAGACTTTATGGGTATAGCTTCTGATGCTACCAGGAGACACAAATTCACAGAGAACTCTCTGATCCACTGGCTCTTACAATCTTTCTCCCCATTCTTCTAAAATGTTCCCTGAGCCATAGATGAGGGAGTCTTTTGTACATGTATTCGTTGGGACTGGGCTCTATATCTCTTTATTGTGAATGGATGTGTTTTTCTACAGTGGCTTCAAGATGAAGATCTTATACAGCTCACAACTAGTTCCTATGATATGAACATAATATCTTGATCACAATTAATGAAACATGACAAGCAAATGATTATACTCCGTATTTTATGACTCCTCAACATGCTT
>CABHPP010000945.1:1507-30234 GCA_902168425.1 Peromyscus attwateri
CACACTTAAACCCAGAGGCTCCATTGTGGATGGTGTGTGTGTGTGTGTGTGTGTGTGTGTGTGTGTGTGTGTGTGTGCATGTGCACATGCGTGCATGTGCATGTGCATGTGTGTGTGTGTACTCTCATGTGCATGCATACCCTCCAAGGCACACATGTGGAGGTCTGAAAACAACTGTCAGGAATCCATTCTCTACTCCTGCCATGGTCCTGAGATCAAACTCCAGTCCTCCGGTTTGCCTGACAAGCATCACTCCCCAAGCCACCTCACCTGCTCTCGGCTGTAGATTCTAGGCCAAAATGCCCATCTGCACAGAAAGAGATCAAGAACATTTTGGGCGTTGCTTTCCTTGTGGTCAGTGGACCATTGGGAATTGTGTGACTTTACGTTCCTTAGTATTTTCTAGGAACACTCTATAAAACTTCTATTTCTCAAAATAAGTCTGAGTCTTCATCATTGCCACATATCAAACACACTCAGGATATAGTTTGAGAATTTCGGGGAGATGTGGAATTACATTTGGAATCTGTCCCTGTACCACTTTCTCCAGTATCACATTCAAACACACACCTACACACAAATGCCAATGTCTGTGCATTCACATTTATGCATGTGCATAGGAATACCCTTCAGAGGCCTTTCTTTGTCCCATCCTTGTCTCCCTACATGATACACAGGGAGGGTCGCATGATTCCATATCTAAAGGGGAGCAAAGCATTTGCCCTGTCGTTCAACCATGCACTGGTTGCTTTGTTATTACTGTGACAGATATTGCCTGGCCGAACAATGTAAGGGTAAAGGTGGATTTCAGCTCACCATTGCAGAGGGTTTCAGCCCACCATGGTGGGAGGATGTGATGGCTCAGCTCTCGGTGGCAGGAGCATACGGCAACTGGAGTTCAATGGAGGTCCACCAGGAAGCAAAAAGGATGACCAAAGCTAGTATGACCAAAGCTAGGGGGATTATAACCTTCAAACACACACCCATACTGATCTACTTCCACCGTGACCCAGGATGCTCTGCCTTCAAACTAGCAATCCAAGCTGGAGACAGAGTGCTTTAAATATGAGCCTCTAGGGATACTTCAGATCCCATAACCAACTGTGACTCATTCAGGATCTCCCAAGGGCTATATGAAGCCTTGTACTTTTAGGATGTTTGCTCCTAAAAGTTGGTGCTGAATAGAAGGTATAAGGTCTGGGGGGACCACTCTTTAATATTCATGTCAGATATGCATGAGGACCTGAGTTTGATGCCCAGATCCCACGTGAAAAAAAAACTGAGTGTGGTAATACTCCTCTGTCACCCCGGTGCTGGAAAGGCAGAGATGGAGGAACCTCGGGACTTGCTGGCAGCTAGTCCAGCTGAATTGGTGAGATTCAATGGGAGACCTGCCTCAAAATCTAAGGTGGAGAGCAGTTGAAAAAGACACCCAACGTCAACCTCTGTCCTGTATAAGCATGAGTACACGTGTCGCCCGTGCATGAACACATACTAGACAGACAGACAGACAGACAGACAGAAAGCTTGTCTGGGAGAGTGTTTACCAGGCTTCAGCAGCTGTTGTGTCCCTTAAGAGGGAAGGGAGAGCATGTGGGACCCTTGGGCAGTGGCCAAATGTCACCTGCTGTTGACTACGGTCAGTCAGGATCATAGGCTCATCCTAGGCAGTAACACATTCAACCTGCCCGTCTTTTGATGCCAGCACCCCGGAGTCCACTCTACGAACGGGAAGCCTGGATTTCAGGTGCCCCGACATCTCAGGCTAAAATGTCCCCATTAGGAGTTGGGCTCTGCAGTCCGTGGGACTTTGAATTTCAGCTTACAGAATTTCCAGCTCTTTGCCTTGGCATGTTGCTTAAATTCATTATTGGGGGGTGGGGACATAGAACTTTGTAAAAGGTGCCGTCCGCTCTAAAGGGCTTTCATTTGCACTTTTCTCTGCTGCTACTGCCAGAATGGTGCCATGATGGCTAGGGATACAGCAATCCCCTTAGAACCACAAGGCAACCTTGGACGGAGAAGTGATGGGCTGAGGATGGCAGAGCGGAGAGCTGGAAACATTCCGAGTAAAACTGAACCAATCTGCACCCCCATGGCTGCTCTGCATGCAGACAGCACAAAAGAAAAACCGCGTCTAGATTGTCTAAACCGCTGTTACTTCGGGTTACTGACAGCTAAGTACAGCTCCTCCTCATGTGCCACCTTCCGGGTTGGCTGAGATCATTTCTGGGGGGGAAATGTGCATTTTTGTACCTATATTTACACACCCCATAAGTTTGAAAGAATTATTGCTGTTATTAGGTACTTATATACACATACAGTCTCTATCTAAAGAGTGCCTAGGGAAATTACGTCCCACTTACTAATATTTCCTTTTTGGTAATAAAACAAGATCCAGAGAGAAGGCCTGACTCCAGGATTCACAGCAGAGAGCCGTGCTGGGGTAGACCTTGACACCAGCTGTCCCCAGGGCACTGACTTCCTGGTCCTGCAGCTTGACCTAAGTTTCTCCCCTCTCCAAAAAGACAAAAAAAGGAAGGGGGAAAGAAAGGTGATTGAAAGGCCCCCTTAAGTTGATTGGAGTTTTCTACTTGACACTGCGGTGTGGATTACTGCACTACAGAGCCCTGGACTCCACTTGTAGCTAAGGAAATGTGTCCTGTAGTGCTCACCAAAGCAAAAGCCCCTTTCTGTAACAGACACAGATCAAAGGAAGAGCTGGACACATGTGGATTTAAATCACTGACATTTAGAGATTTCTTTAAATTTAAACTTTTTGATGTAGTTAGTAGCAGTAGTAGTAGTGCGGGCATGTGTGTGTGTGTGGAGTGTGGTGTGTATGAGCGTTTGTGCACATGTGTATGAGCATATGACAGAAAGCAGTTACCTATTTCAGTCACTCGAATGTCATCAGTATCAATATGCTATTGGCTCCTTTTCATATCTGCAAGTATTCCGTGGGTACCTCCCTCAAGCCCGGCCTGGCAGTGCCACCTGTGATCCATCAGCTATCCACGGTGCCCTGCTATTTTTAGTGTATCTGAATATATTTTGCAAAGGAAATGTACGGCACTGTCCTAAGAGAAAAGCCACACCATTGCCAACGATGGAAGGTGGAAACAAATAGAAGTTAAAGAGCCGAGTCACCACCTTCTCATGAGATACCGTCTCCTGAAGCAGGTTCCCAGCATAAGACAACCCCCCCCCCCCGCCCCACTTCCATATTCATCAAGGAAGTACATACAGCAGGTGCCGGAGATATAATAAATACCTGCTGGTGCCACAGAGATGCTTGCATTTAAAGAAATTTAAAAGCGAGGAAAGAATTGGCCAAGAAACAGCACACCCACCCCTTACTCATGGTATTCCTACCCTGGTGCCCCCTGAGGATGATCTCCAGCAGCCTTTGGGGAAGACACAAGAGGGAACCCCCTCCTTCATATTGTCTTGGGTTTCACTGTAAAGTATCAATATCCCATAGCCTTAACTGCGGTGACTTCACACTTCTACTGACTAGTTAGAGAGTGACCCTAGAAGGTCAGAGAAGCACTGTAAATCTGAAGTTGACTAACAAGGTCAGTAGTAGTGCCGAGACTTGAACTCAGATCTGCCTGACTTCAGGCTCTGCTCTGTGGTATCTTCTCATCTGTCTCCATGGCCTTCCATTGGTTCACCATGTCCTGTGAGCCTGATGGCCTAGACAGGCCGTTCCATATTTCCTCCAGATAAAGTCAATTTTTGTCACACAGTAAAAAAACCTATCGCCTTAGAAACAGTCTCTTAAGAGCTGGGGAGATGGCTCCGTAGGAGAGAGCCCTTGCTGCACAAGCATGAAGCCCTGGGTTCAAATCCCACACCTGTAACCGCAGCACTGGGAGTGGATGAAGAAGGAGGATCTCTAGGGCTGCCCACCCTTGAGCCCAGCCAAAGCGCAGTGAGCGCCTGGTGCAGCGGGAGACCCTGTCTCAGGGGGATAAGGGAGCGAGAGATAGAGGAGAATCCCAGACACCCCCTCTGCCTTCCGTGCATGGGCACAGGCAGGTGCCACTTACACGAACAGGTGTACGCACAGGGGCATGCCCCCTTCAACACTCACACAGAAACAGAGAGAGTCCTTCAAACCCCAAAGGGAAACTAAAAGCCATTGTTTTCCATTGTCCACCACACTTCCCCCAAAGGCCCACGCGGCAGCAGCATCTCCGTCCATCTTCTGGGGTACCTGAGTTCATCTGTGAGACATTCCAGAGAAAGGAACCAAGGGAGGGTTCAGGATGGAAAGGGTTAAGCATTTTATTATTCTTGCCGCATTTGTAGTAAATTGTGTAATAGTTTTCACGTCTTAATTACTTAAATTTTATATTGAGCCATAGTGATATTATCTCTCTTTTGTCTCCACACAGTTGTATTTTATAATGGCTTTTATTAGAACCTACATGAATGGAATTTCAAATGAACACCTCATTTCTGCTACTCACGCGGTATAGAAAAGAGAGCATGTCTCTGATATTTGGCATGAAAAGTGCTTCCCTTTGTGGTGGATGACATGAGCAAGTTATATTAGGTGGGGGACATGTTTGGAGCAGAATGGGAACTCGGGGGGACTTTGGGCCTCTTTTTAAATTCTGCTTTTAGTAACTTCACCAGTAAAGAAGGGCAAAGAATGTTCCATGAATCCAGATAAACTCCCTCACAAGGATCACCTGATTGTAGTGAAGTACAAACAATTTTTTTTTTCCGCCTGAGATTTTCTTGTAGAAAAATTGCACATGGTCTTCACATTAGAGAGCGGTGGGAAGGAAGTGTTAAATTACAATATTTCATTTCATCTGATAATGCAGCAACTACATTTTTTTTAATCCAAAAGTTCATCTTTTATGCAACAAATGGCACCAATTCTGCTCTGGTTCCTCTGGAAAGCCACGAACTCCACAAACAGAGTTTGCAAAACCAACCAGAAACTCGTGTTCAAAGAGATGTCTTGAGAGAGACTCAGAGCAGAGCTGGAAGTGACTGGTTGTTGTTTGGGTGTTTTGGTTTTTTTTTTAATCCAGCATAGTAAAATCTATAAATCAAAAAGTCACTTGCATATAAAACCTCAGATACAGAAGGGAAAAAAACCTCAACAAAAGACGACGCTGTGGGTACTTGAGAGTGAAGGCAATGGAAATAAATGTGAAGAAATATTAGAAATGCATATTTAATACTGTTGTGTTTATTGTTTCATTTATAAAAGTCAACCAGCTAGAAACTGTGAATGAATAAACTCTCCGCCGCCGATGTAAGTTAGAGAAAGTGGAAAGGGGGAAGGTATGCCTTAACTCTTTGTGTTCTGAAGGTAATTCATCTAGACAGCAAGCAAGTCTTCATAGCAACTGTGCTCTTCTGGCTGGTCCAAAACCAGGGGAAGACAATGGCCATGGCTTTATGGTCCCTATATGTCCCAGCTCTGCAAACACCACACTCCCAAAATACCTAATCTTTCTACCAGCTCAGAGCTTTTCCTTTGTGATACCACTGGACCCCCTGGGAATGGCTGCTCTTTCCTCACTTGGCTCTCAATGTGCTTTGAATCTCATGCCAACAGGGCTCTAGATCCCAGGCACCTCTGTCTCTCCACACAAGAGAGTCCCATGAAGGGAGGGGCCCTGCATTATCTTGTTTACATTCCTAGAACCCTGCCCCTTTGTTCTCCTGTACTGAGTCCTTAAAGCCAGTGCTGTCAGCAGGGAGCAGACTCTGGCAGATGCAAAATTCCCTGTTCTAGTGTTTGGGGGACCAGATTTCATAGACTCAGACTAAAACCAATAGTCTCACCCTTCAAGACAAGGACAAGCTATCTGCCCTTAAGAATTTGGAAATTCTACTAATTGAGTCATAGAACAAGTAATATGCTATGATATTGGGGTGATCATTGGGCCTTTGGTAGTCATAGGAGAGACTCAAAGAACTGGACTGGTGAGTAGAGCAGGGGTGAGGGTAAGGGGTACACACAGTTCCAAAGAAAGCTTCATTCCCACAAGAGTCACTTCATTCTAGGTGGGAGGTGGCGCTGTTGATACAGTGATTTCCTTGTGATCATGAAGACCCCACATCTGATCTCCAGAACCCATGAGAAAAGGTGGGCCTGGGGCATGCACTGTAATCCTAGCACTGGGGAAGTGGAGGCAGGAAGACCCCTGAGGCTCACTAGCCAACCAGCCTAGCCCCCTTGCTGAACTCCAGGTGAGTAAGAGGCTGGGTCTCAAGGGAAAAGCATATGGAAGCCACAAGACCCAAGGTTGTCCTCTGGTTTCCACATGCACAAACGAAGAGCAAGAAAGTGTGTAGTGTGTGGGGGGGGGGAGGGGTGCTCACAAACATCAGCCTGTCTTCTTTACAAGAATCTTTGCATGATTTTTCAATTATCGGCTGATAATCCACTTCCAGATGTTGGCCCCTTTTCATCTTTGATTCCCTTTACCCAGGTCACCCCTTCCTACAGTCCTCAGCAGCCCCAGGACAGTGGCAGCACAGATCCTGATCAGTACTGCCCAGCTCCACACTTCCCCCCCTGCTCTGCAGAAGCCTGGAAACTTGGAGGACCTCATCTGACATCCCATTCCTTCCGATCACACCCACCCTCCCCAGACCTCCCCCCTCAGACCACTTCCCCTTTCTTCTTTTTATTAACATGTCCACACTGTCGCTTGACACAAAGGGCTTCTTGAGGAACTCATTCCCCACGCTTGTTTGGGTGTCACACACTTGGAATGGAGATCCAGAGACACAAAAACCGATTTTGTTGATTTATGAGGCCTCACTGTTTCTGCTTCCCCATCAATATGAGCAGGCACAGTACGCCAGAGAATGAAGCATCTGCTTCCCCCACATTGCATTTGTGAACTTTAGCACCAGATGTAAATCATTCGTAAAATCCCGCTGTAGGGAGGTACTCATCTCTTGTCATCATTGTAGATGCACACTTCATGCACTGTACCTAGTGTCTTCTGTAAGAGCAGAGTTTTGATGGCTCCCTGAAATACGAGTCCAGTAGTGGCAGAGGGAGGAGAAGCCCACTTCTGGTTGTTCTAGAAGGCCCTACCATCCACTTACTATTCTCTTGTTTCTTCCGGGGACAGACAGAAAAAGATGTCCCAGTCCATTGTCGAGATCCAATACTTCCACATCCAAGGAGTTGAAGGACTGAGGGCTATTGGCTCAGTACTGCTCTCTTTGGTTCTTTGGGGGGTATCTGAAATGTTTAGTGAAATGGATCTCAAAGAAAACCACAGAGAATATCTGCTTCCAGTTGGGCCACAACTGTGGGTGCTCCTTAGACATACCCTGTGACTCCAAGAGGATGTTGAGTTCCAGTCAGGGAAAAGAAAGGTGCTGTCTCTCCTCCTGGGGCATCCATACTCCTGCTGTGCTGACACATAGCCAACACAGAGGCCAGGGAGTTCACTATGCACATCTCTTTGCTGATCCCATCTCCTTCAAATGGCTCAAGGGTTTTCCACAGGAGTTTAGGTTAGAAGGCAGTCGATGGAGGGTCTTTTCCATCTTCTGGTCTTGTAGATACACGATCCGCAGTGAAATTTCCTGTGACTGAGTCCCTACGCTGGCTCTTATTCAAGATGGCTCAGTCAGTGAAGTGTCCGCCTTGCTGGCATGAGGACCTGAGTTTGATCCCAAGACAGGCAGCTAGATCTTTGTCCCCCACCTGGGAGTGTGGGGACAGGTAGCTAGATCACCGGAGACCTGGCCAGAGTTTTAAGCTAGTGAGAAACCGGCCTTGTTTCCTTCCTGTTGCTGTGATAAAATTCCCTGACAAAAGCAACTTTAAAGGATAAAGGGTTTATTTGGCTTACAATTCCATAGTCTGTCATTGAAGGGAAATCAAGGCAGAAACTTGAAACACCTCTTCACATCACATCCACAGTCAAGAACAAGAAAGAATGATCACTTGCATGCTCACTGAAGCTCAGTCCCCTCTACAGTCCCACAATCCAGGGACCCCTGCCCAGGGAATGGAGCTGACCACAGTGGGCTGGGTCTTCCTACATTAATTAATATAACCAAGACAATCCCCATAAACATGCCCACAGGCGGACCTGATCTAGACAATCCTTCATTGAAGACTTTCTTCCCAGGCAACTCTAGTGTTAAGTTGATAACTAAAACTAACTCACACAGAGATCCTGTCTCAAAAAGAGTGGACACCTTAGGAGCAACAGCTCACACACACACACACACACACACACACACACACACACACATACACACAAGCTGTGCTTTTCAACCACATAACTACCTTCCAACTGATTCCCTCCCATAAACACCATGCAAGATCCATTATAGGAGTTTGTCAGTGAGCAACCTTTCTGGGAAATACTACAGTTCTTAAAAGATGTGCAGAGCTCAAACACAGAGTAGCCATTGACTGATTTGTTCTGTCCAGGAAGAGGAGGCCATCGGAGTGGGCTTTGAGGAGAACAGAATCTTCAGTTACTGTCTACCACAGATGTTCTCTGCACAGGTGTGAGATATCATATAAAAGACATGCTGTCTTCTCAAATCGTCCCAGTCCTGCAAACTGCCAAGTTCTAGTGTGGATACTGCAGCAGCTGCCTGCTGTGTCTTCTTTTAAAGGTGGAAAAAAACCTTGCATTGACTTTAAAATCAAACAAACAAACAGATTCAGTAGGTTCTCCAGCCTCTCTCATGAAAAGCAGGGAGGAGTAGGAGAGATTCCTGGGCACTGCAACCCTGACATTGTCTCTTAAACTGACGAGAATAAATGACAAAGAAGAAGGGGATATGGATGCAATCATCATGGCTCCATGGGTGAGCTGGAAGGAGAAGATTTGGGGCACCATACATTTAATAGGTCATTGAAATTTTAATGAGAAATACAGCTTTGATCTCTCCCAGAACTTATCCCTTTATTTGAACATGCATTTGCATGCTCATCTATCGATCAACTCATTCATTCCTGATATCCCATTTAAAGATTCATTGACTTATAAGACAGGAATGCTGTACAAACACAGTGGAAAGCGTCTTGCATTTCCTTCCCAAAGTTCCCAAAGATGTGGAAAATGTGTTGGTCTGAGTGTTCTGAGATCTGGGTTCAAGTGCACGACTCTTAGCTTTGATTGTCAACTCATCTAGAATCCCCTGGGAAGAGTCTCAATAAGGGATTGTCTACATTGGTTGGTCTGTGGGCATGTGTATGTGGTATTATCTTAATTGAGTCGGGAAGGGAACACCCAGTCCACTGTAGGTGGCTCCATTCCCTAGTCAGGGATCTTGAACTGTGCGAGAGCAGAGAAACTGAGCCAAGCACAAGCAAGCAAGCGAGCAAGCGTGCAGTCATTTCATTGACGGTGGATATCACACGGTCAGCTGTTTGAGGTTCCTGTCCTGACTTCCCCACAACGATGAACTGTAACTTGGAACTGTGAGCTGATATAAGCACCTTTCTCCTCGCAGTTGTTTTTTGTCAGGGTGTTTTATTATAGTGACTGGAAACAGTCTGCTGCTCAGAGTCAGTCCACAGGAGGTGGATGAACTGAGAATGCTCAGTGTGTAGCCTGTGCCCTGTTCTTTGTCTTCTGCTGCTCTGCAATCCTATAATTGAGTGCCTTCGCTCATCCTCTCGTCTTTCATGACCGTCCTCTGCTCCCCATGTCTCCTCTCCACCCTGCCCTATTTGCCATGTTGGTTGCAGTGATAACCTTTTTGGAGCGTTTGCTCCTTACAGGTCATGCTGTTGGGAGCTCTAGACACTCATCTCCTTGAGCTTCCCATGGGAAGGCAATGGTGGAAATCTGACCACCATTAGACTAAAATTTCCTAGTATTACTGGACTGGTCAAGGGTATAGCGTCCCGGAACTAAGCCAGGACCTAGAAACCAGAATCCAGATTGTTTACCCTAGCCTGATACCTCCCCTCCAGGCTTTTTTCCTCCCAGCGGTTATTTCTCTGTGTGTCTACTTCTATCCTTCTTTTTACACACACTTGAGTGTGCACACATGCATGCACACACACACACACACACACACACACACACACAGAGAGAGAGAGAGAGAGAGAGAGAGAGAGAGAGAGAGAGAGAGAGAGAGAGGCAGGTGAGAAAATAGAGGACACTACCCAGCCTGTCTTGCAGATTGCACGGCATCTCCTTCCCTTCCTTAACCCTCATCCTCAGTACCAGCGTCTTTAGAATGAGGCCACCACGTTCCCTCAGATGCAGGTCCTCAGTTATATTTCAGTTTCACTTTTAGAGAGTAGGAGTGTAGCTCAGTGGTAAAGCACTTGCCTAGCACAAATGAGGCTCTGGGTTCTACCCCCCCACCCCGGGGCTTCTCTCTAAAGAGAGCAGAGACATTTTCTCCAAATCTTTATTTTAACTTCTATATCTTCCATTCTGGTTCCTTCCTTTAGAAGCAAAAGTTGGTCCCCCACCCCACCCCACCCCCATCCCCATTTACCATCCGCCATTTCCTTCAGATCTTTACTCCGGGGCCGTCTTCGGATGTGCCCTCCACAGAGTTGACTTCAGTTTACTCCATGCCGATTTGCTCTTTTCCACCCAATCCTGCAGGTCTAGTGTGCTCTTCTACGGCATGTCCTGCTCTTTTCTGACTTTTATCTCTCCATTTTTGCCTTGCTGCTATCTCTCCAGCCGCTTTTGTCTTTCCAGAGGATTTTTGTTCTGGTTCCTGAGACCCTCTCCCTTCTATGCTGTTAAAAAAAAATATTTCAGAAACAAAAAGTAATTGTGGATGCTCTAAGGTGGCCAAGAGAACGTCTGCTGTGTGTTCTGCCCACGTATGTGTTGTGTGCATGAGTGTGGCTGTGTGCAGAAACACTCACATGTTTACGCATGTGCATGTGAGCATCTGTGTGCACATCTGTGTATGTGTGAAATGTCTGTGCATGTGTGTGCATATCTGTGCATGTGTGTATATGCATACATATCTCTATATGTGAGCATATATGTGTACAGATATGCAAGTAGATGTGTATGTATATGTTCACATATGCATAGATATCTATGTGAATCTGTGAGTACATTCGTGTGTATGCTGTGTATGTGTATATCTGTGTGTGGATATGTGAAAGAGTGTGTGTGTGTGTGTGTGTGTGTGTGTGTGTGTGTGTGTGTGTGTTTTGCAGAATGGGAAGAAACAGAGAAGCTAAATGACTTTCTAAAGAACAGGACTCTGGAGAATACTCTCTGGTAGAGCCAGGTTCTATGCTGGTGACCTTGTCCTTGTCACTGCCCACACCCTGGGTACCTGAACCCTAGTCTTCCAAGCAGTCGGCTTGTTCTGCAGGAGGAAGAGCACATCAGGGAGGTGGCGAGCGCTTTCACAGGAAGCTTGGCAGCGGGCCGCAGAAGCACAGTGCCAGGAGTTTAGATGTCAAGATTTAGGAACTAAAAATACAAAGTAGATCTGCCAGGGGCAGATGCACAGGGGCCATTCCTATGGCAAAGGAACCTGCCAGAGGAGATGAAGCAAGAGTACCTGTCACCCCAGGCGTACTGGGGCAGGTGGAGCATGTGTGCCCAGCTCCAGCCTTCACTGTGCTCCTTTTGGGGGCTGGGATGGAAGGGCCAGTTCTCCTCGTAAGCTCCTGTTCATTCAGTGAGATACCTAGGACCTCACTCCAGGATGCTCAAAGGTTACAAGGAAGACCTTCACCACCATGCACTCCATCCAGGGATGACTCGGCGTGTTTTTGCCTGTGTTCACTGCTGCCTGCCACAGAGAATTCAGGGTGGCTCATGCTGTGCCTTCTAAGTCTCCAACAAGAGTTGGGTGCATCCGAAAGCTTGGTCTGGAATGAAATGCCCATATGGCTTGGGCAGCCACGTCGCTCTACCATGGCATTTCAGCCATCCCTTTCTCAGGCTCCTCAGCTAGTTTCCAGGTCCTCTGGGTCATGGAGAAATGACCCTTGGCTCCCACAAGTGGGCCAGGGAGGAAATAACAGCTTATTCTAAGAGTGACCGACTGTGACAAGTCACCAGACTTGTCTCAAGGTCATGGATTGTTCAGTTTGGGGAATTGTAAGCATCACCAGCCAGCCACAACAATTTGACAGCACAGGGTCATGCCTAGGTAGCCAAAGTGTATTGTATACTTCCTACTATAGTAATGATCAGAATATTAATAATAGCCGTAAGGTAACATGAAGCCCTTCACGCCAGCCAACAGTGTTTTGAGCACTCTGCAAGTGACATACGTTCGTCTCTGAGAGTTAAAGTCACTCCCATTTTCCAGATGAAAGGATGGAGATTCAGAAAAATGAATTAGCTTTCTAAAGTTTCCGAAAGCAGTGAGGGGAGCTGAGTTCCAATCATGACGGTTCTTACCTATGCTGAGCATATCGGTTTCTGCTCTCATTGGTGTGGCCAAGTTCCTGATGAAAGTGACTGGAGAAAGGAGGAGCTCTTTGGCTCACAGTTTGAGGGCACACAGTCCATCATGGTGGAGCTGTCACAGTGCAGAAGCATAAAGCAGCTGGTCACATGGCATCTGCTCAGGAAGCAGAGAGAGAATGCTAGTGTTCAGCTCTTGTTCTCCTTTTATTCAGTTCAAGAGCCCAGCCCTTGGGATGGTGCTGTCCACATTCAGCATAGGTCTTCCTCTCTGGAAACGCCCCTACAGATGTGACCAGAGGTGTCTCTCCAAAGATACTAATTCCTGTCAAGTTGACAACCAGAATTAGCCAACCACCATACCGAGTGTTACATGAAGCCCCAGCACCCTCCTGAGCAGCAGGTAAGCAGAGATGTGCTAGCCCTGCATGAGAAGAGGCTGGAAGCCAGCAGCCAGTGAGGCTCATGGGATGCTGCAGCCAGCCAGGAGTGCTGGAATGAGACCAGGAGAACCTGCAACAGAGGCTGGAGGTCCCTGGTCCCCCTCAGCCTCAAAGGCATGGTGAGGACAAATCGAGCCCTCTCCACTCAGTTTGAAGCCTTGCCTATTAATGTTATTCAGAGCCTTTATGTGTTTGAAAATATTCCTCTTCATTATTCATATTGTGCCACAAGAATGATATATTTGAAGAAATTATCATGAATAAAGTGGCCAATTTAGCAGGGAGATTTACCAAGAAAATACTCAGTAAAAAAAATAGTCAGCTACATTTTCCGAGAGGGGAAGTGAAAATGCCGTTTGGATCTTCATAGTTTGAGAACAATGCACATGGCGGGGGGAACCCTGCTCAATAATGTTTCCTACAATAATTCTCAGGCAAGAGGGAAAAATTATTTCCAATAATGATAAAAGAGGAAATAAAGTGGCCTCGAGTCTAATCAAGCCTAGTTACAGGGGGGAAAAATCGCTCTCTTCTCAGATTATTCTAAAGGAGTTTGGGGGAAGGCAGGCACGTGTGTACATTAAAAATAGAATTGCTAATAATCCTGTAAGCCAGTGTTCTGGGTTTGGGAGGCCAGATGGCAGGGTTGGAAGAGCTGAAGTCAGAAGCCCCCTTTCAAAGCAGCCGCATGCTCGAGCTGCCATCCAGGGAAGTAAGCATTTCTGCCTGCCTCCAGCTCCTCACCCATCACATGGGGGCTCACAGAGGCATCCCTGGTGTCCTTGAGCATTCAGAGTCTCCCCACCAGCAGGAGGAGGCAGAAATAAAAGACTGACCCTGCTGGAAACCTGGGTTTGCAGCTCTTGCCAAGTGCCTGGCTTCCATCCACCAACATGGAGTCACTGGAGGTAAAATCCATGAGTGTCAAGAGGCATTTCTCCATCCCAGCACTTGAGGGACCACCCACTCCAGGTCCCTGGTACCAAGCTGCTGTTTGGGATGAACCTGTGCCACTTCCAGTGCCCGCTTTTAAGGGTCAGGACTGCCTACCTGTCCCAGTTAGCTTTTTTCTGTCAATTTAACACATCTAGGTTTATCTGGGAAGATAATCTCAATTGAGGGATTATCTAGATCAGACTGGCCTATGGACACGTCTGTGAGGGATTGTCTCAATTGTTAATTGATGTAAGAGGGGCCCAGTCCACTATGGGCAGTACCATTCCCTAGGCAGATGGTTCTGATCTGCATAAGAAAGAGAGCTGAGCATAAGCCTGCCAGCTAGCCAGCAAGCAGCATCCTCCACAGCTCACACAGCACTTCTTTGGCTGTGAAGTAAGTTCCTTGGTCAGAGGCAATGCTCTGTGGAGTAGCAAACAGGCCTGCCTTCAAGTTCCTGCCATGAGCTCTGCCAAAATAACAAACTGTAATTTAGAGTTGTATGCCAAATAAATCCTTTCTGGCCCTCAGTCATTTGGGGGCCAGGGTGTTTTGTCACAATAGAAATTAAACTAAAACACCACCCAAGCCTGCCTTGCCTTTCCCATAAAGTTCCAAAATTCAAGGAGCCCAAGTCCCCAGATAGCCACATGGAAGAATCTCCCTCCACAGAAACACTATTTTGCGCTGCTGAGTGACCTGGAAGTAACCCTTGGGGACTCTAGCATCAGCATTCTAACTAACAGAGCAAGACCCGGGGTGCCATTAATAAAGCTCTCACTTTGCTCAGGGCCAGGCACACG
The DNA here is from genome assembly GCA_902168425.1 of Peromyscus attwateri. Taxonomy (NCBI): domain Eukaryota; kingdom Metazoa; phylum Chordata; class Mammalia; order Rodentia; family Cricetidae; genus Peromyscus; species Peromyscus attwateri. The sequence continues at coordinate 16,067 of CABHPP010000945.1, forward strand.
AGGACACTGGTGTCCTTCCTTCTATAAGAAACACATTAGACGTAGAATACTAGAGCCATGAATTAATACAGAGTTAGGCCACACTTTCCTTGGCATAGATAAGCTGCTCAGAGCAAATATCAACATGGGGACAAGACATGGTGGGCAATCAAACATATTAGCTTTTGCAAAGATATGTAAGTTCTCCTTTTTCTCACATAAGGCAGCCTACCCACAAAGGCTGGCGAGCTGCATAGATCAACAACCAGGGCCATTTATAGAGTGTTCTTAGAGTGCAGAGGACACTCCACACCTTGCCTGGGTACCTTCCCTCAGTGGCATGAATTTTATTCTTATCCTCATGATACACATAAAGAAACTGAATCTTGGTTATGTCATCTGAGATTGACAGCCAGAAACTTGACCCTCCGATTCACAATTCACCCAACACTGCTCCCTCACCTGTTTCCACAAACCCCAAGGTAACAAGAGGTCGTGGGGCAGGTAGAGAAATAGCTAGGTCAGTAATGTGCTCTCAATGTGCAAGCATGAGGACCTGGGTTCTAATGCCCAGAATGCACATAGAAAGCCTGGCATGGTGGCACTCGCTCATAATCTCGGTGATGGGGAGGTGGAGACAGGTGGGTCCCTGGAGCTTGCTGGCAGAACAAGGGAGAGAGCTACTGCGGAACAATGCCCAAGGTTGCCTGCTGGCCTCCACACATATGTGTATACACACATTCACAGAGAGAGAGAGAGAGAGAGAGAGAGAGAGAGAGAGAGAGACACAGACAGAGACAGAGACAGAGAGACAGAGAGAGACAGAGAGAGAGGAGAGGAAAGACGGAGAGAGATGAGGGTGGAGAAGTCATTGAAATTGTCCTTTAAGGGGTCTAGGTCCCAGAAAGCAAAGGGCAGCGACAGCCCAGCTCTGGAAGAGAGGTAGGTGCGTGGACATGGAGGGGCCCGCATGTCTGGTGAGAGTCTGGGCCTGACTCCAACAATCAAAGAACCTGAAAATCAGTCTAAAAAACCAGACAGGGCTCGGATAATTGCGCTCCTTTCCTGCAAACGACGGCGGGACTTCCACTCCAAGCTGGAGCCATTCCACTGACGAGCTCAGCCTCCCTTCAAGAGTGGTTTCTCGCCACGACTCGGATTTATTTAAGTTCCACCATTAAAATGCAAGCCGGAATGCACACTGCCATCTCCATGGCGATGAGCGTCCTCAAAAACCAGCGCCAGTTTTAATGATTAAATTATCTTTATTTTCGGTTCTTCCATCTCCACATTTCCCCACACTTTAGTACTCGTTCAATAATTCAAGGCTTCTCCAAACACCAGTGAGGAGCCTGGCTCCCTAAGGTGGTCTTTTGCTTCCAGGAGCAACCTGTGGCAGGGACATCGCTTTAAATACTGTCATAGGAACAGTGCTGAGGAGCCGCTGGATGAAACGGGTGTAAGTCACAATTTACAATCCTCAAAGATTGAAAAGAGGCTGTCTTGAGTCCACAGAAGTTCTGGGATAATGATGCTGGGGTAGGGAGAGGTAGAGAGTGTGGTACCAAGGCCAAGTTTGTTTGCTGTTGTTTAATATTCTGCAGAGCATCTAGGGAGCCAATGATGTGGTTTTGACAGCGAGTGTGTGGGTGTGTACCTGGGAGTGTGTACATGCACACATCTGTGGGTGGGCACAAAGGCCAGAGGTCACCCTCAGGTGTTGTCACTCAGGAACCATCCATCTTGCTTTTTGAGACAAGGTCTCTAACTGCAACCTAGAACTCACCAAGGGGGCTGTCCTAGCTAGCTTTGTCAATTTGACACAGCCTAGAGTCATCCGAGAGGACACAGAGGAGAACCTCAGGTGAGTCCTTGCTTAGATCAGTCTGGCCAATGGGCATGCGTAGGGGTGATTGTCTTGATTACTTATTGATGTAAGAGGGCCAAGCCCACCTTGGGTGACACCATCCCTACGAAGGTAGTCCTGGGCTGTATAAAAATGCTAGTTGAGTATAAACTAGTGGTTGAGTAACCCAGCAAGCAGTGTTCCTCCCTGATTTCTGCTTCAAGTTCTGGTCTTGGGTTCCTGCCTCTACTTTCCCCAGGGAAAATCAGGTAGTACGGGAAGAGTTGAGAAGGGAAGGCATTCTCCCCGGAGTCTGAGTCACCTTTATTCCCCACCATGACTGGCTGGGGATGGAAGCGAGATTTCGTTACAGATCCCATGGGACAGGTGGCAACAGGGCCCAAGACCACCATGCATCAATCGACTCAGAGACTCATTCCAACTCCCCTAAGTGGGGGAAGAGAAGATAATTCAGGCCGTGCAGAGAGGGGTTCTCCTAAGCCGCCAAGCCCAGAAGCGGTCAAGGGAACTACAGGAGACTGTAGACAAAGCCAGCCTTGACCAAGGTTACTCATACCAGCTACTGTTCTGCCCTGGACTGTGTGGACATTAAGGACTTCAGATTCAATAACTGTGAAAATCAGGCAGCAGCTAAGACACCTTACACAGGCACAGGACCCCAGGTAGTAGGACTGAGATTTATATCTTAGCAACCTGAGGCTCTTTCAGCACCCCTCAAGCAAAATCTGTCCTTCAACACACACTATATCCTAGACATCCAATTGTATAGGCACAAAAGAAAACAGAACAAAACAAAAAATCAGGTAAATCACTATGTGCAACTGGTAGGAGACGAAGGAAGTTTTCTCAGGGAGGGCTGTTGGGTCACTGGATGTTGAAGGGTGAGTAGGAGTTGGTCCTGGCAAAACATGGAAGATGGGGAGTTCAGTGTTGGAAAAAGAGCATTGACTCATGGGTCAAGCGAAAGGAGCAGAGCCCAGAGCAGGGGAGAGCCTCAGGAGGTAACTGCAGCCAGGCTGCGAAAGGCCTGAAACAGAGTGGTAAGAATCCAGTAGTCCCTCTGTCATTCACAGGAAATGGGGACAGCATGCTGTTTCCTTTGCCTCCCTTCCTTTACTGTCAACTTGCATGGAGCCCCTGTGAGCAGTGGCAGGAGCTGGGGAGCTGCTGGCATGCTCAGATGTGCTCAGTAAACCAGTGCTGTGGACCTGTGCAGGCTGGAGAGTCCGGAAATCTCAGCCACAGCCTAGGCAGGTGGCCAAGGGACACAGGCCCCTGCCACACAGTGGGGCCGAGGCGGAGTAAGAGGACTCACTAAGACAGAGAGACTCGGCCGCCCCGTTGGTGATCACCAGGAAAGCCCAGCTGCTCAGATGATCCGTGCACAAGTTCACGGATCCTGGAATAACACAGTGTCATCCCTCTACAAGGCTATTTTTAAAATGTACTCATCAGAAGTATTTATACCCCGCGTCTTCCAATTTAAGAGAGAGGGAGAGAGAGAGAGAGAGAGAAAGAGAGAGAGAGAGAGAGATATTCAGGCAGCTAAAATGGCCAACGTGAAATAAAATTAATAAAACAGGACTTGAAATAAGAAAATGTGATTTTTTTTTTAGCTGGCAAGTGGTAGTACCGTTGCTGTGACACAGTTTGGAGCCAGGCTGTGAGTTTCCAAGTAGCCAAAGCAAAAATGGGAGTCAGTACAGCACAGCTCACAGAGTCAGAAAGTAGTGAGTCCCATCAGTGCTTTGAGGAAGACAGATACTTCGCTTGTTCTAAACTCAGAATAAAACAGCTCAAGTTAGAGGTTTAGGAAGAAACAGAACGCGCATGGCTTGGGGAAGCTTTACCTAAAACTTAGAGGCCTGACATTTAAAGCAAAGAGCAGATGAAAGGGGGTGTGATCGGTCCATGGGAATCCCCTGGGATCCCCAAATCCAGGCTGTTCCCACCCTGCACTGGCTGTGTTGCCAGTTGTTAAATGCAACACAGGAAGTGTTGTTAAAGTCCCAGGAAGGCAAATGCTGGGTCCCAGAGGAGGAAGAAACCCACAGAGCTGGGACATGAGAAATGAGTCCAGAAGACTCAGGTAGGACTAGCGTCCATCTGGTCTACCCGGTGTCTACTGCACAGGGAGCACTGATAGGCAGCCAGGGCTCTGACATGACAATCTCTACAGGGCAGCAGCAAAGGGTGGACCTCAGTCCTGGCTCTGAGTCACCCGCTGAGCCACTTCACAACAGAGTCTTAGCCTCTCTGGGCTTCTTGCCTTCAGATAAGGAAGAGCGGTATGTGCGCCATAGTTTCACCAGATGTTGCAGAATTGTTTCTGCTGCAGTTATGTAATTCTTAAACCCACCAGTAGCACCTAAGAGTTCCCTTAATGTCACACCTCCACTGACATTTGGTATTGCCAGACTTAATCTTTGCCAGTCAGAAGGGTGTGAAATGGTTATCTCATTCAAAATTGAGTAGGAGACTGGAGGGATCCAGATAACCTGAGTTTAGTTCCCAGCACCCATGTTGAGAGCTCACAACTGCCTGAAACTCCAACTCAAGTGGTGTTCATCCACCTCCTCTGACTTCTTCCGGCACCTGCACTCCTGTGCATGTACCCCCCATACAGAGACGCAGTCAAAAATAAAACATTTATTAAAATGTGTCGGAATGGGTAATAAACATTGAGGTTGTCTGACCAGAAAGAAAGCAGGGGAAGGGAAAGAAAGCAAGACAGATTTGAGAAAGAAAGCAGGGGAAGGGAAAGAAAGCAGGGGAAGGGAAAGAAAACAAGACAGATTTGAGAAAGAAAGCAGGAGAAGGGAAAGAAAGCAGGGGAAGGGAAAGAAAACAAGACAGATTTGATGCCAGGATACCCTGTCATGTCTTATACGAATACTCAGATGCCATGTGCACATCCCAGGGCAGTAGCTTTGCCTCAGTGACCAACAAACAGGACTCCAGTGTGTCCGGGCAACAGGGGTGTTTGTGCTGGAGACCGTGGAGGCTCACCCTACTCCCACTGTTCTCTTCAAACTCACACCCACCTCTTCAGGGCACGTGCCTTCTGGTGTTCCACATTGGCATGCAGAGAGGAAATCTACTCAGGGAAAGGTGAAGAGCTGAGGCACAACCTTCACGTGATCACGGGTGACCCCACATTGAATGTCATCCACATGTCATGACACTGCGATTCTGGCATGTAGCCTCATAGCAAGATCATTCCGTCAGTGGCCAACGGATGCGTTTCGGCTATACACTTAGGAACTAAGAGAACTGAAGTGTAAGTCAGTGAGCCAGGTCCCTTCTGACCACTGGAGGTGCTTTTCAGCCACTAGACTCTGACAAAGAGGGTCACATGGTAGGAGCACCATCGGTCTGGCAGACAGAGCTGAAGGTACACATGATTTCAACATGGCGACTAGATGCGGCCAGGTGCATGTAGCTCTCGACACATGGTGAGTGTTAATAAATGGCACTGTCCTTGCATTGCTATGGCTAGTATTCACTGTCTCCCCTGCTCCTGTCTCCTGCCTTAATTAAAGATAAGTGAGGGCCAAGAGACTTTCAAGTTCACAGTCCCTGGGCACTGAATGGAGATAAAAATAGGAAACCCTGGAGGTCGTTTCCATGTTTTTTCCAATCCTCAGAATCTGCCCCCAGGGACACAGCCCAAGCTTTGCAGTCCTGCTCAGGTCCAGCCACAACATCATCTTCCAGGAGCTGGTGCTCTGCCTGGTGGGAGAGAGAACCCATGACTGAAGGTCAGAGTTGCCCTCAACCCCAGCACAGCACAGCCTCCCAGCTGCTCTGTTCACTTTGCACGTAGCTGTTCATGGGGTGTTGGCTGTACCCCCTTACATGGCCCTATGAGCCCACATGACACTCCTGTCTTCTCCCCTGGAGCGATGTGCAGGCGGGGGCATTGAAGAGTTTGGTGACGAGGTAATAAAAGGCTCCTAAGCTGTCCCTCTGATGGAATTAGTCCTGCCTTCTCCCCGCAGTCCATTCCCACCTGGACGGCTCCTCCACACCAGCAGGGAGCCCTGGAAGATACTGAATGGGAAGCTCACTGTGCCCTTCAATAGTGTTATCAAAGCACACGCAAAGAATTTTGTTAAATTTGAATTTCAGACACACAGACATTTTCGTAGATGTATGTCCCAAGCACCATATTATTTGTGGCATATCTGAAACTCCTGTGCTTTGATTTCTGAGCTCAGCCCACCCTGCCTTCCTTAGCTGTGACTTGGTGGGTCATTTCTGATCCCAGGAAACTGTGATTTTCTGTCCAAGGAGCATCTCTGCAGCTTCAGCTCAGCCAGCAGAGCGAGGCAGAGGTAAGCGCTTCCTGGGGACAGCTGTTCACCGAATGGCTTTGTATGGTGCTCAGTGAGACTTGGGTCCTTCATGGCTCCTTGTTCTATGCCGGGCATGGCTGAGATCTGATCAGAGGGACGTTGTCACCTAGTGTTACATGTATATGGGAATGTGGATGTGCGTGTCTGTGTGCATATATTATAGTATGCATATAATATATGTATATGTGCGTGTGTTTGCCAGTGTGAATTTTATTTATGATTTTTAAAAACTCCTTGAGAATTTCATACAATGTATTCTGGTCACGTGGCTTTTGAGATTGTTCGGTTGACAGTGCCAGGGAGGAGAAAAAAAAAAAAAGGAAAGAATTTGCAAATGAAGTTTTGGAAGAGATGAAATGTGAGCAGGGGAAGGTTTCCACAGCCATCTAGAATGATCCAGACACTGACTCAGCAGGTTTCTGCAGCCCAGTCACTGCTACCAAGCCAAAAGAAACTAGAGGCAGAGGACACACGCTCCCCAACATCACAGGCCCTGGGACCCCAGCATTGGGCATTTTTGACTTTTCCTCCCTGCCTGAGTCACTGCTCTCTTCCCAGGTCTGTGGCCCAGTGTCAGGCTGCAATGTAACCTCCCACCTCAGCCCTGAGTCTCGGGGACCAGACATCTTCTATGGAGCCAGCAGCAAACCAGGCCGACCACATCACAGGGAGGCACTGAGAGGGAGGGCGCAGCCTGGGCCTCCCTCCCTCCCTCCCTCCTTGCAAGGCCGCACTAGGCGAAGTGTCCAACTTGTAATAGGGGTTCAGTGAATCTTCTTCAGAGTCCCAAGCAGGAATGAGGACAAGCCGGCTCCAAGGCCTGAGATGTTTCCGTGATAAGGAGAAATAAATGGGCTTTTCAAAGACCACAGACACAGTTCTCCAGTAAATTCACTTTAAAGCATAAGAAGGAAAAAAAAAAGAAAAAGAAAAGGAAAAAAAAAAAGGCCCTCTCTATCAAATATCAAATGCTGCCCAGGAAAGAGATAAGGTTTAAAGCCAGCACGGATTCAGGCTTATATTTATGTAGAGAAGTAATCAGAGCATCAAAGTGGAGGAAGAAAGTGGAAGGGTGTTAAGACAAATGAATTTTAAAAGCACACAATAGCAGCCCCGGATTCGCTTTCCCGTGCAATGAAGTATTTCAGAAGATTAAAAATGGTTATATAACTTCCAGAATCCACATTGTCAAAAAGATTTGTAACTCGATGTTTTCCGACCCAGGTACCAAATGAAAGAGTTTCATCTAGGTTTTTGATCCTGGCAATTTTTTTTTAAGGTATAAAATATATTGAAATATTTAAATTGCTTGTCAAATGTAAACTTGCCCGTGTCCTGACACTTTTAAAATATAACACGGCTTCAAACATCACTTCTCCTACTAGGGTTTTTTAAATTGTTTTATAATGCATTAATAGTGGAGATCAGAATCTAAAAGACTGGTATTTGTATATTCACATTTCCCCCCCCTCATCCCCTGTAATTTTCAGAATGTAATTCTGCCCCCAGCTGGTTAAAACATCTCTGACATCAGAAAGAAATGAAAAACTTCTCAAGGTCTCCATGCGCACTGGAAGGACAAGGGTTTGTGTTTCACAAAGCTGACAGGTGCACAGGGGGATAAGGCACTCCCCACCCCCACCCCATACCCCACCCCCCACCCCAAGTAGATTTTATGTGTCTGTTGAAGTAAATGAGTAGTTTTTCTCTTCATACAATCAAGGCATCCAGAATGGGGGCCAAGCATTTCAGGGAGGCCCTGGCTATGTTCTTCTTAGGACCGCTACAATTAACAAGGTATTGATTGCCTGGCTGTGATGCTGGTCATCCCTGAATGTCAGCCCGTGCAGAGTGTTGATGACCACCTTCATCATTTGCATCCTGAGCATGGCTTTGTTTTCTTAATGTGCACACTTTTGCCTTTTCCATTAAATTTGCTAAGATTTATTCCTACAAGGCCACATCCTGGCAAGGATGGCAATATGAACATCTTCAATACTGAGAGAGGGCTCTTGCTCCACCCTGCCAGCATCTTCACCCCAGCCTCAGATGAGTGGCCAGGAAGCAGAGCTGGATATTCAGCAACAGCCAAGGCCACTGACCATGGGGATGGCCAGTTAGAGTATCATTGGAGACTCTGTCTTTGGGACCCCTCCATTGTCAGCAGTGTTTTTGTGGACGGTGTGGACATAAAGACCCCTATCCCAGCAAGGGTCTCTATAGAGATCTCAGGGAAGAGATTAAACTGAGTTCTAGGCTGACAACATCCCAGCTCCAAAGGACAGACTGAAAAGAAGGACAGACTCCAAAGCACAGACTCTGGAGGTTGTCTCAGAAAGGCCCCAGGGAAAGGCAGTAGCTGGCTCGGTGTGGTGGCCTGTCAATTGCACCCCCACCCCCCATTCTACAATTACCCTGCTGCACCTCTAAGGCATCAGAAACAGTAGTGTGGACAGAAGGTAGACCTGGGACAGGAAGGTTAGGATCTGACTTCCTCTGTAAGCTCCCACGGATAACTATGAACGACCTTCAGGTCCTCAGCAGCCCCCTCCTTTTTATCATTGGTGAGGTTTTCAAAATTCAGATCGAGATTTAAAAGATATAAAGTGTTCCTGAACGTGCTAGGGCAATCCTTCTCTCTCGAGGGAGGTATTTGAGGAAGGCAAACCTATCATCTCCCAGTGTTTACACTTCCTGTAAAAGGCCAGACAGAGTCAACAGCTTAGGTTTTGCTGGCCAACAGCAAAGTCGAGAGCATCACATAAAGAAAACACTTATAAAACCAGACAGGGAAAAAATAATGTCCCTTTAAACCAAAAGTGGTCACAACACTTATAACCCTAGCACTTGCATGGATAAGGCAGGAGAATTATGAGTTTGAGGCCAGCCTGGGCTGCAGAGGGGCATCCGATCTCAAAAAGTCAGAACTAAAACTAACTAAATAGAAATCCTCAGGGTCTGGGGAGGGCTCTGTAGGTGAGATGCTTACCTCTCAAGCATGGGGACCCAGGTAGGCATAGATCCCCAGGAGCATGCGTCTGTAACCCCAGAACTTCAGGGACCAAGACTGTCAGGTCTCAGAGCTCACCAGCCTGCCTGTCTAGCCAATCAGTGAGCTCCAGGTTCACTGAGAAACCTTGTCTCAAGGAACTAGGGTGACGAGCTACAGAGGAAGACATCTGATACCCACTTCTAGCCTTCGTGGGCATGTGTACACAGGAACCACACGCAAACAAAAAGAAACGCTCAATTTCCATTAATAAAATTAAAAACATAATGATCATGATGTTTTCACACAGGTCCTCATATCAGAATGGAAATTCTTCTTTTAAAATACTGAATCAAACACTTGAGGATGTGTCCTATCATCAAATCAAGCACACGTTCACTGCAAAAACGATACTTAGCTCGAAAGCTGGACAAAATGAGTTCTACCCGGGTTTGCCTGTTGACCATGCTCTTGGTATAATAAGGACGATGCTCAGGCAGCCTCCCTCTCCTTGTCATTCTCTGCCTGTCCCAAGAGGTCCTCAGGTCTCAGGATCTGTCCTTAGTGCTCAAATCCCACCTCCCAACTCACGTGCTGGGGCTCAGTCTCCAGCTCAAGGGCATCATGAGGCAGAGAAGTGAGGAGGGTGGAGCCCTTGAGAATTAGATTCGTGCCCTTATAACAGAGGCCCAAGAAGGAGCTTATTTGTTCCCGTGGTCACCAGAGGACACAGTAGAAAGTGGCTCTAAGACAAAGAGCATGCGTCACCAGACCTGAGGCTGCTGGTGCACAGACGTCCCAGACCTCTGGATCTGTGAGTAAGTAGCATATCTCTGCGATTATCAGTTACTTGGTCTGTGCATTTTTGTTCTAGCTGCCTGAGCTGATGAGACCTTGTTCCTCTGTCACCTCTTCTGGGAAGGCTTCTTGGATTTTGCCTTGCCTAGAGAAGATACTGATGACAAAGTGTTCTAGAAAACACTACAAGGGAACCATGGACTCCTGGAAAGCAAGCCTAGGCTTCTTATTTGGCTTATTTGGTGGGTGTAGCCTGAGTATGCGCAGAGCTAAGGCAGGTCTTTGCGGGAAGAAGGAGTGGGGAGCAGGCCCTGGGCTATGTCAGAAGCCAACCCTGTGCTCACGCACTCATGCTAGCGCTCTCTCTCTCTCTCTCTCTCTCTCTCTCTCTCTCTCTCTCTCTCACACACACACACACACACACACACACACACACACACACACATCAGCCCACTACTGAGTAGGAGTTGAGGTGAGGAGCAACAGTGAGTACCAGTCGTCCCAGTGAGCACAACCAGCAAGACTCTTCTTCTCAGCATCAGCTCAACAAGCCACACAACACAGAAGAGGGATGCTGCGATGCTGCTCCCTCTTCACTTCACAGATGGGGAAGACGGAGGGAAAAATGGCGTGGGCAAGACTCCATGGCTAGCCTGTAGTGCAAGCAGGATACAAATCTCCCATCTCTCTCTAGACCCTACCCATGAATCTCCTGGCCACAATTCCCAGCTAGGACTCTGCAGGTGGCTCTTCACCCATGTGTCCTCTCACTTTTACAGCTGAGGCAGCTTCCGGGATGTCACCTCTTTATTCTCCTATCCTCCAGTGCTGCGAGGTGGAAGGCAGACTCTGAGAGTGTTGTCTCTTGTTAAAGACTGTTATTCCCCAACTGTCTCACCTCGATGCTAGGACTCCTTTGCCTGTTGACCCAGAAGATGGAAAAACAGATCTCTGAACTATAGCTCTGGAGGAGCACCTTAGTAATCAGTGGGGAAACTGAGGCCTAGAGATAGGATCCCTGAGGCTCTTAGGTGAGATTAGGGGCTAGACAGTGTCTGTTTTCAGAGGCTGCTGTGCAACTTGATACTCAGTCTACCATGCCCAGCTGAGGAGGGTTTATAGGGTGTGGCAGCTTGAGTGAGAATGGCTCTTTTAGGCTCATACATTTGAATGTTTGGTCCCTAGTTGTTGGAACTGTTTGGGAAGGATGAAGAGGTGTGTCCCTGTTGGAGGAGATGTGTGATTGGGGGTGATCATTAAGGTTTCAAAAGCCCATGCCACTCCTTGTTATCTATCTCTATATCAAGTTGATACCAAGGTCTACCCAGTGAGATGCCAGCTGCTGAGACCACAGACACTCAGCAGTTTTTGTCACTTTCACCTGCTCACATGGCTGGAGACCAGAAATGTGCTCTGTGCATAATAATGGAAAGTCCATCTGTATCTGTAGATGGAGCTGGAAGTAAAAATTGGAGGTGATGGGGGCCACCTTCTGCAGACAGTGTCTAGGACCAGTGGATTGGAGTTCACCAGATGCCCATATCCTTGTCCCAGACTGCATCCTCAGAACACACCCTAGAGCAGAGCACAGAGATCAGCCCTGACCTGTGGATGCATGGGTGGATGGATGGATGGATGGATGGATGGATGGATGGATGGATGGATGGATGGACGGATGGACGGATGGACGGATGGATCAGAAAAAAATGAATATGTGGTGCGGCAGATCTGGAGTTTCCAATGTTACCCCAAGGGCAGTGGGAACATGTCCTAAACAGCTTGTGCCCACTGGGAAGCATCTGGCAGTAAAAGACAAACCTAATAACAAATCCTTTTCTACTACTTCCTAGCTGGTCTCTCTGGGCAGGTACATCACCTCTCTGAGTTTCAGTTTCCACAGGAAACTGAAGGATTAAGTGAGGCATCAGGTCACCTTGCTGAACACACAGGGGCTTCCCATGTCTGCATTCTTCCCCACAACCCAGTGTCTCATGAGTTTGGGCTAGGAGCTAGCAGCTAATGAATGAGGTCTAGTCAGACATTGATAGTGATAAGGACTTGGCCCTCAAGGAAGTTGATTTGCATTTTTCTAAAGGCTAAAGATGTTGAGTTTTGCCGTGACCTTGCACAGCTTAGGAATTGACTTAACCAGGGCCAAGGGGAAAGAAGAAATGACAGCTGTACATACAGAAAAGCTGGGGTCCCATGGGCCCTGTCTCTGATGGAGATGCACCAACAGCAGCCTGGAAACTCAGCATGCTTATTTCATCATTGAAGAAGCACTTTTATTGTGTACTGCTGAAGGAGGTGGCTGGTTTAGCTAATCTGGGGGTGGGGGTGCTCTGGAGGAGTGCCCTCTTGAGCTGTAAACAAGTGGCAGGGGGAAGCTGTCCTGGATGCTTTGCCATTTCCCTCAGCCTGACCTGGGGAAAGCATCGCCATTCCCGTGGGTCTGAGGCATTGGCATCCTTGACACGGTCATGGTCATGTCAACAGCACACATTTACCCAGGCCTCCCTCTGCTCCCCATGGAGTTTTGCACACATGCGATGGCCATTTGTACCTCTTCTTTTGAGAAGGTTCTGTCCCAGTGATCTGCCTATGTATTGACTGAGACCGTGTTCTCTTATGGTTAACTTTTTTACTTCCTTAAACATTCTTGATATTAGTCTTCCATGAAAAGAACCACTTGCAGAGCTTTTCTCCTGTTCTGTGTGATGCTTGTTGCTCTGCGGATTCTTCCCTTTGAGTGTAGAAGCTTCTTAAGTTGCAGACAAACGCACACCCAATGTTACACGGAACAGGAGAAAACTGAAATCATTTCCTGTAAATTCAGAAATGAGATGAAGCTGTCCATCCTCACTGCTCCTACAGTATGGTTCTCAAAATTTTCACCAGAGCAATCAGTCAATGGAAAGAAATGAAAGGTATGCAGCCAGGAAAGGGGGAAGTCCAATGTCGCTTTCTGCAGATGTTACAATTCTATACATAAAACCCACCTAAAGACTCTTAGAAACATTTTTTTTAAATCAACCCAGTCACAGGATACAAAATCAAAATATTAAACATCTATAGTTTTCCTATACATCAACAACAAACTCACCAACAAAGAAATCAAGAACACAGTCCTATTAATAATAAAATAATAAAAACTGACCTAGAAAGAAACCTAACCAAGGAGGTGTAAGATTTTCACAATGGAAGTCATGAAACGAGGTAACCCATGTTCATAGACAGGGAGATAATGCTGTAAAAGTGTCTACGTTACCAAAGGCTAGCTACAGATCCAATGCAATTCCCATCAAAATATCAATAACATTCTTTTTTTTTTTTTTTTTTTGGTTTTTCGAGACAGGGTTTCTCTGTGTAGCTTTGCGCCTTTTCTGGATCTCGCTCTGTAGACCAGGCTGGCCTCGAACTCACAAAGATCCACCTGGCTCTGCCTCCCGAGTGCTGGGATTAAAGGCGTGCACCACCACCGCCCGGCCCAATAACATTCTTCACAGACTAAGAAAGAACAATTCTAAAATTCACATGGAAAGACAAAACACCAGAAGTATCCAAAGCAATCCTGAAGGAGAAGAACAGTGTTCGAAGCGTCGTAATACTTGATCTCAAATTATGCTACAGACGCCTAGTAACACAAACAGTGTGGCGCCAGCATGAAAACAAACAGATCACTATTTCTGAACACACCAAACACATGAGCTTCTTGGATCTTTTCACTGGCTCTTTCCTCTGCCAGGAAAACCCTTCTACAAGTATCTACAGGCTTGGTCCTATTTCCTTTTGAACTCTATTCAAATATCACCATATCCAGTAAGCCCCCCATCCACCCTCATGGTTCTCCTTACCTGAACTGCTGTCTCTACGGCTCTCAGATTCGCCTGTAATCGGATGATGTGTCAGCTTGCTTCTTACCAGCCTCTCCCCCAGTGGAAGGGAATAGTATCTGAGGTCTGGGAAAGCGTCTGCTGGCTGCCATTGGTGGGCTACCTGGTCCTTTCTCAGCTATATAGAGGCAGGAAGCAGAAAAAGGAAAGAGAGGGGAAGGGAGTGGGAAGGAAGGATAGAGGAAGGAAGGAAGGAAGGAAGGAAGGAAGGAAGGAAGGAAGGAAGGAAGGAAGGATGGATAGGATAGGATAGGATAGGATAGGATAGGATAGGATAGGATAGG
>CABHPP010000945.1:30244-45934 GCA_902168425.1 Peromyscus attwateri
GGATAGGATAGGATAGGATAGGATAGGATAGGATAGGATAGGATAGGATAGGATAGCATAGGATAGCATAGGATAGCATAGGATAGGGGAAGAAAGGATAGAGGAAGGAAGGGAGGGAGGGAGGAAGAGAGGGACAAACAGTGCTTTGACGCTTTTGGAGCGGATCTGTCTTTGCAGCTTATCTAAGATCTTGAAGCGAAATTCAGAGACATTCTAACTTTTCCTTTACAACAACAATTTCTGTAATACTTTCTCTTTGTTCCAATTATTCTTTTTTTCTCAGTCCCTCCAACTTTGTACGCCCCACATTTGGAGTTTGATGGAAGTGCACTCCCTGCCAAAACTTCAACTTGCAATCTTGTTGTCTCAGGCATCCCGAGGTTGTACAATAACCAAATGTCTTTGTTCTTGCAATGAGAGTATGCATCAAGAATCAAAGAAGCACAAGGAAAAGGAACGTTCCAGGCTATTACTGTAACAATCCAATTACAATGCCTATCAAACTTAACTTCACAGGTTATAGCCCCTAATTGCCTGACAAAAATTGACACTTGAGTCGAAACAGCATAATATAATCAGAGTCCAAATTAAATTTGATCGTGGGCAGAAAACGATGCTATCATCCGAAGGCATGGGAACGGGAGATCAACTGGCATGATACCGGGGATCAGAAATGAAAATTATTCATTAATGGCAATGCGTTTCCGATAATGGAAAAGACACAGTTCAGACGGCTTCGTAAAAACACTATTAATTAAAAAGATGATAGACCTAACAAGCCATAGAAACCAGAGGGCTTTTTTGGGGGTATGCTCATTAGGGTGAAGGATAACATCGTGTGAGAAGGAAGTCCATGTTCTTTAGTGAGAAGTGCTTCGTTGACGCAGAAGCCGAGTTTACTGGCCGCTGCTCTGTGGAGTGGTGTTCTCCTGGGGGCTGTGTTCCGGGGCTATAAAAAAGAAAAAGGAACGGCAGTCTTTGGCCATGTTACGGCTGAGCAGTAAGAGCAATAGTGCCAGCTATAAAACAGAAGGGGCTCAATTCATAAAAGAAATGCTCGGGGGAGTTCACATGCAATAAAAGGAAATGCGCTGCAGAAGCTAGGGAGTCGTGTGTGTGTGTGTGTGTGTGTGTGTGTGTGTGTGTGTGTGTGTGTTTCCGGGGGAGTGGGAAACACATAAGCTTGTGTTGTCACCTTGCAAGGTCTGTGAGATTTCTAGCTTAGGGACTGAAATACACAGAAGGACAGTCAAATGTAAGAGGGCATCAGCCAGAGGGACAGACTTCTGGGGGGGAAAAGGGGGGCCTGAATGCATGGCTCGGTGGTTAAGAGCACTGGCTGCTCTTGCAGAGGACCTGGGTCAGTTCTCAGCACCCACAGGACAGATCACAACCATCTGTAACTCCAGTTCCAGGGTACCCAGTGCCCTTTACTAGCCTCTAAGGGCAGACATGAAGATGGTACAAATATACATACAGGCAAAGCAGTGGAAAAAATGATTCAACTAACCAAACGTTCAATCAGTACTTAATGCGCACCTTCCATGTTTTTTCCCTGTTGTTGTGATCAAATAATGACCAAGGCAAGCTGGCAGAGCCCCATGACCAGATCCCCTCTTGAAGAGCCCTCCTCTCCACCCTGTGGCAACGGGAGCAGATTCCAACACATGAGTCAGGGAGAATATCTTCAACCTGAAGCTGACCAGGCCTCTCTTGGGTCAAACAGACATGTGATTGCCAGACGTTTCCTAAGAATGGGAAGTCTCCAGCAGAAATGGACTGGCCCAGGTGGCCTGGAGCAAACACTGGCTTCCCTCAGTCCGGTGCTCCATGCAGCAGGTAGCTGGGGACCTGAGCACTGATCTGTGGGTCTCTAGGGAATGTGGGATCCACTCCAGGGACTGTACTTGGCAAAGCGTCCGACACAGTTCCCAGTAGGAACCTGATTCTGAGTGCTCTGGAAATGGCCTCTACTTCGTGGCTAAAGGTAAGCCAACTCCAGGCTGAAGCCATCACCCAGAGTGAGAATAGCATGGCCCCTTTACTGCGACCTGTGGCTTCTACACACCCAATACCATTTGAATCAAGTTTGCCTGTAAAGTCTACAGGCCACAGAGGCGGGATCTGATCCCACACAGCACATGGTAACACTCACAGAATCCAGGTAGTGTGCACTTATCTCCACAGCTGAGGTAACGGGCCCTCAGAGAGGTTAAGGAAATTCTCTGAAGTCACACTGCCCATGAGAGGCGGAGCCAGAGTTCAAAGCATGGTGTGTTCCTCCTCAGAGCCCATGCCTTGTTGAAGGAGACAGAGCCATGCAACTTCTGCTCTGGTGGCTTCCCTGCTTCCCTCCCTTCCTGCTCACTCTTTCCGACTCCCTCTGCAGTATCTGTTCAAAGCCTGTTGACCCACGTTTGCTGCTCATCCCCCTGCTTCTCCCTGATGATGTCTTCTTTCATCTGGGCCCACTGTAACTTTAGCTCACATCCGGCTCTAGCCCTTGGTGGCCTAATGCTGGCCAGGATGCCACTTGAATTGAACAGTATGTCCCCGGAGAGAAATGGAGTGGGCACCTCCATGTCATCCGCCCAAGAGCTCAAATGGCCCAAGGTCACCAAGTCCCAAGCAGAAAGACAGAAGCCTTAGCCCATTCTCCGGGCAAACACTGGGTGTGAGTGGACTCGACAGAGGCCCAGCACAACAGAGAGGCAATTCCTTGCTGTCCTAGCATGCACTCCAGCTCTGGGTCCAGTGGCACAAGACGTCTGGGACACTTGTGACGTGTGGCGCTCCTTCACACCACCATTGCTCATTCATTCATACAGTACTTGGCAATCTCCCACTATGAGTCAGACAGTACCCTTACTGGTGGCAGTGTTCACCATGGTGAGTGAACAAGGGAGGAGTGGCCCCTGCCCACCTGAGGCATCCATACCTAGGGAGGAAACAGAGCAAAAACCCACAAATAATGTCAAGGGAGAATGTTCATAATAAATCCTGTGAATGAAATGACCAGCAGGTGTATTAGAGGCTAACAGAGAGTCTGGGGGAGGAGAGTGTGGGACAGCCTCTGGAAGAAGGTGTTTTCAGAGCTGAGCCGTCACTGTGTGTATTAACACTTACTGAGAGTCCCAGGCCACCTGGGTTGAAAGGGCAGGAATGTTTGGAAAAGTCAAAGGATGTTCCAGGCAGTGGGGTGTCCTAGGGAGAGAGACCAGACCACATAATAAACCTATGTATTAGTTACTTCTCTCACTTCTGTGGCAGAGTACCCGAGGTGGCGGTGGGGTGGGGGGACACCTTAGGGAAGGGAAAGAGTTTATTTGAGCTCAGTTTACAGACACAGTCCGTCCTGGAGGGGAAGGCGTGGTGGCAGGGGAGTGAGGCAACTGGCCGCGTTGTCTCCATGTTCAGGTCACAGAGGCATGAATGCTGGTACTCAGTTCGATTTCTCAGTTTCTCCCTTTTATGTGGTCGGAGACCGCAGCCCATGGAATACTGTTACACACGGGTAAGATGGGTCTTCCCACTTCCATGAACCCATTCTAGCAACTCCTTCACAGACATCCCCAGATCTGTCTCCTGGGTGACCCTAGATCCTGTCAACTTGACAATATTAACCACTGCAATCTGACTTGCAACAGAAGGTCCTCCAAGCCCAGAGTTCTCTGCCTCAGCACTCCAGTTAAATCTATCCACGCCTTCCCTGCTGTGCCTGTTTACTCTCCGGTCGCCTTCATGTGGAGTATTTCTTTTCTCCTCAGAGTTCTCCTACAGTCTAGAAGCCAGGGGTCTTTTTGTTTATTTATTTATTTCCTTTTTCAAGTGTGTGTGTGTGTGTGTGTGTGTGTGTGTGTGTGTGTGTGTGTGTGTTTGTAGGCCAGCAGTCAACCTCAGGTATCATCCCTTGGGAGCCACCCACCTTGTTTTTTTGAGGCAGGGTCTCTCCTTAGCTTGGGCTGGTGACTCGGCTAGGTTGTCAGCAAGCTCCAGGAATCACCCTCCTCAGGATCGGGATTCCAAGCCCAACCCGCTTTTCCTCGCATGGGTTCTGAGGATTTAACCTGGGTGTGCACGCTTGCACTGCAGTCACATCACCCACCGAACTGTCTTCCCAGCGCCGAGTTTTCTTTTTGACAAAAATAGAAGGAATGAACTCCAGATAACAAGAGGTATGAATGCTGTGGACCTCGGCAAGCAGGACACTGCTCAGGTGCTGTACTTGGGTTTGACTGGCGGCTCGCTAAGGGAGTGGGCACTGGTATTACAGATGTGAGGAATATGCTGTTATGACATCAGTCAATGATAGGAATTTTTTAACTTTTTTAACTTCAGAGTAGTCTCATGGGACCAAGCCTGCACACATCATCCATCCACTGCTGACTGAAAGTATGGGTGCCCATGTGGCTATAATTCAGCATGTGCAAGTGAGCCCAGAGCAGATTCACTGTCATTCAGCCTTAGGTGCTCTGAGGTGCTCATTAGGATGCACCGTGCAGGATGGGCACACTCCCTCCCTCCCTCTCCATGTTCCCACCTTCTGGGTGGAAATGGTTAGAGAAGAAGACAGGCAACAATTTACTGCAGTGGGGATTGTTTTAAAGAATAAAGCTACGGCCCTAGAATCCCAGGAGAAGCAGTGCTGATGACTGAGAGAATGACCGCATCCATATTTGACAGGGACATCTTCGTTTCGAAGATAACGCTCTACTAAGGAAGTTCAACTACAACTAAAAGCAACTATCTTCAGCCCTTCCCCTGACTCTCCCACCTGACTCTCCCAGCCCAGAGTGGCGGCGCCCTCAGGACCCTCCCCTCTTTTCCTGTGGGTTCTTTGTGGCCTCAACAGCAGCTGATCTTCCTGCTGCTTCTCCCCTGACTTCTGGCCCTACCTGCTCCCATTCCTGAATACAGGCCTTCCTAGCCCACAGGGTGCCCTGCCACCTCTCTGTTCTCTCCCTTGTCATGCTGCCTGACCAGTAGAAAGACTGTGTGTCTTCTAAAGAAGGCCAGGCTTCAAATTCCCCCTCCACCCATCAGATCCACTCCACCTATCAGATCCACTCCACCCATCAGATCCACTCCACTCCACCCATCAGATCCACTCCACCCATCAGATTCACTCCACCCATCAGATCCACTCTACCCATCAGATCCACTCCACCCCACCCATCAGATCCACTCCACCCATCAGATCCACTCCACAAGCATTCATCTTTTTTTTTTTAAGATTTATTTATTTATTATGTATACAACATTCTGCCTCCATGTAACCTTGCATGCCAGAAGAGGGCACCAGATCTCATTATAGATGGCTGTGAGCCACCATGTGGGTGCCAGGAATTGAACTCAGGACCTCTGGAAGAGCAGTCAGTGCTCTTAACCTCTGAGCCATCTCTGGTTTCTCTTCAGATGGTACAAATCTTTCACATTCATCTTTAGGAATGTTTTACTGAGATACAGAATAGTAACCCCACCCACGTTTTGCCAGGGCTTCCACCATCCTTAACTGGAGGATGCTCCTGGTCCACAAGCATGTCTTGTGGACACAAGGTAAGAATGAGCTGGGAAAATCCCATGTCAGATAACCCAGAGAAGCCCCACTGGGAAAGAGGGACAGGAGGAGTCAGGGCTGGAGGTGGTAGAACACACTGTAACCCCAGCACTGCAGAGGTTGGGGAAGAAGAATCATAGGTTCAAGGCTGGCCTGGCTCACACACTGAGCTCTTATCTCATAGAAATCAAACAAAGAAGAAGGAAAGAGCCCCTCTCCTCCAAAGCTATCTGCCGGCCCGTCTTGTGACTGCCTCTGATTTGGTTTTCAATGATGAAAGCCTTGCTCACAGAGAGCTGTCATTCAGCAGCCACAGGAAGGGGAGTTGGAATGAAGAATGCACACCCACCCAGAGGAGGAAACACCTTGTATTCCCTGCTCCACTTTCACCCAGAACTGTAGTTCCTACTCAACATTAGATGGGTGGTGAAGAGAGTATTAGAACAGTCTAGAAGTTTCCAGAAGAATGAGTATGTAGAACTTAGTCCGTCCCAGCCGCCTGCAGACATTTGCTCGACAGAGTCATTTGTATTGGGAACTGACAAAGAAGCCACTGAAACCTCGGGACCTCGAGTCAAGAGCTGAGCATGTCACCTCATTTAGATCCGAGCAGAAGCCATCACCAGCTCCCTCCGAGGACAACCCATCACTCAGCAAGCCTTGCCGAGGGTCTGCAGCGCACATTAGCATTTAATGTGATTCCTTATGGTAAATGATGGCTTAGTTCAACTCATTTGGAATGGGGCTGGGTTGGGTCTGCCCGTGGAAAGCGATGCATTAGTGAAATTAAATGGAGCTCATCATGCCAGCACATGTCACCAGAGCTGCTCTAGACAGGAAGGACAGCAGAAAACAATCTCCACACACGATGGATGTCTGTCTGGATTCCCTGGCTGCTTTGCAGAAGGGGGTCAGGCTCACAGCTTTGTACAGTCCGATCCACATTCCTCACACGCCGCCATCACTGAGTCTCAGGGTGAAATGGGTGAAGGTACCTGGTCAGGTGACAGCTTATGTTTGTGCCTCTGGTGAAGATGCCAGTAAAGCTAGGAACTCAGGAAAGAACTTGAAAGTCACAGTGGGAGGAAAAATGGGGAAACTGCCTGCCGTCATCAGGCTCTGAGTTGTGCTGGTTGTGAACTTGCCCTTTGCCCCTCTAACTCATGCCACCCTCAAGGGAGAGAAAACTGCATCTTACCCAACTCCGTTTTACCAGTGTAAGCACTCAAAGGCTTGATGAATGCATGAACAGCCAAACTTTGTTCGAGACTAATTTTAGATAGACAG
Source organism: Peromyscus attwateri (assembly GCA_902168425.1). NCBI lineage: Eukaryota > Metazoa > Chordata > Mammalia > Rodentia > Cricetidae > Peromyscus > Peromyscus attwateri. Next base: position 37,089 of record CABHPP010000945.1, read on the forward strand.
AAAACAGAAAGACACACAACGCTAGCAGTCCATCGTCTTAACTCCTCGGCCACCTCATGCCACGGATGCACAACTCTAGAAAAAAATGAAATTGTCCAAGTACATTAATGATACTAGAGCCTAAGGTAACAGCACATAGTCATCAAAATAATGGTGGATCCTGACAGCTGAATGGGGCCTACCTATAGAATGGAAGATGGTTCAGCCTTCAATATGAAGGAAATCCCGAGACATGCCACCATGTGGATGAACCCTGAGGACACCGTGCTATACAAAGTAAGCCAGCCAACAGGACAAATCATAATTCTACTTACATGAACTAAAAGGCAGTGGCAATTGCCAGCAGCTGGGACCAGGAGAAAGGGGACTGAATAGGTACAGAATCTCAGCTTTGCAAGATGGGAAAGGTTCCCTGGGTGGATGGTGGGAACACAGTTTCTGCCCCTGAAGCCCACACTTACAATGGCTAAGGTGGTGGGTCCATCGTGTATGCTCTCCCACAGTTAAAACCAATGTTGGTAATCTCTTCCAAATGGGAAAATACAGTATGTTCAGTGCAGACGACAGGGTGTAAAATGGCCTAGACGGGAGAACCACGTGTTCACCCGGGCAGAACAAGCAGAGTGAGACCCACTGCACAGTGGGTGGCAGCATCGTCTCCGTTTGTTGTTTTTAAAGTTTATTTATACTTTCCCATTTACTCCTTAAAATTCTTAACTAAATATGACAGTTATGCTTCTCAGGAGCCAGAAGCAAAGAGAGAACTATCTCTGGAAAAGGCTAATAGGTGTAGCCATGGGCTTGGAGGTGCTCCTGAAGCAGAAGGATGCGAGATTCTGCAGCGCTGAAGTGCCTTCAGAACTACATTTCATGGTAGTGGGGGTGGGGGTGCTGGTGGTGGTGGTGGTGGTGGTGGTGGTGGTGGTGGTGGTGGTGAGGATGGTGGTAATGGTGGTAATGGTGGTGGTGGTGTGGTGGTAAGGATGCTAGAGACAGAGGTGAGAATGTTGATGATAGTGATGATGGTGATAAGGATGGTGATGAGGAGGATGGTAGTGAGGAGAGTGGTGATGGTTATGTTGGTAATGAGGATGGTAGTAATGGTGGTGAGGATGGTGGTAATGGTGGTTATGGTGGTGGGGTGGTGGTAGTGAAGATGATGGGGATGGTGGTAATGGCGGTGGTGATGGTAAGGATGGTAGTGATAGTGGTGTGAATGTTGATGATAGTGATGATGGTGATGAGGATGGTGGTGAGGATGGTATGAGGATAGCGTTGATTGTTATGCTGGTGAAGATGGCGGTGGTGAGGATGGTGGTGAGGACAGTGGTGATGAGGATGGTAAGGATGGTGATAGTGGTGAGAATGATTGTGGCAGTGAGCGTAACTTTCATGAATGATGGGAGGATGACAGTGATAGTGGAGGTGGCCATGATGGTGAGGATGATGCCGATGTTTGTGGTAACGGTGATGATGGTGGGGATGATCGTGCTGACGGCAGTGGTGGTACTGAGGACTGATTAAATAAATTGCAATGAAGACAATAAGACAAAGTTGGTGCTGAAACGGGTAAGTGAGCCCTGAAGCTGCTGTTCACATCACCACTTGGTCGTGAGCCGAGGGTGGAGGCACACGTGTGTGTCTACAGGCAGAGCATGGGGACCACGGGGCCTGTGCTCCCACACACCATGAGCAGATCACAGCTCTGCTCGCAACCTCACGGTCCTGTCTGTAAAATTGAATGTCTACACAGAGAGTCTTTAAGTAACTGGTCTGACGGCTTCCAAAGGGACAGACGTCTTCCCACCCACCAGAAGTTACCAAGCAGGGTAGGTGCATTCCAAGGCTGAACGTCTAACCGCGTCTCTGACTGCAGAGGCATTTCCATGAATGTTATTTTGAAATTAATCAGATGCATGTTGTGGAGCTCACAGTAAATATATGAATACAAACAAGACAAATGCATGTAAGTGTGGAATTGTATTAAACACATTATATAAATGTCATATAAACTCCGAGAGGGTAGAAATCAACCATGACTACAGATAATCCTAAATAAATAACTCGTTCTGCTTAGCTGTCTCTTGCACAAGGCTTGCAACTGTAGACAGTGACTCCACCCACTCCCTCACCCCACTTGGTTGGGCTTCCCATAGGTCTTACCCACCACAGAAACTCAAGAATGGAAAAACAGAGGTCATTTCAATGGAATAGTTCAGAAAATGGTTCTGCATTGGTCTTTGGGGTTCATAGAAGCATGTTGCTGTCACAGGATCGTGTCAGCAGATGACCAGACAGAGGCCGAGGAATCTCAGAGAACCTGGGAATGAAGCAGGGAGGACCCAGAAAGGAAAACAAGATGGCAGCCATTTGCTCATTTGCATAACTGAAGAGGACTTCCTGGGCTGTCATTAGAGAGGGTGCAATGAGTCACAGAGGAAACTGGATAAAGGCCTACCTTTGAGGTTACCGAGACTCCCTCAAAGCAGGAAGTTGAAGCCATCACAACCTGTGTGGGGATGTAGAGACCAAGGCTGCCATGCCTTGCCCACCCTGAGGGACTATGCCCTCACCATGTACCTTTTCTTTCTTAAGTTGATTCTGCCAGGTATTTTGTCCAGCAGTGAGAAAAGCAACTAACTCGGGGTCTTTGGAATCACGAAGTTCAGATGACGTTCTAACTTGCCCATATGATTACATGCTTCTAGAGGCAAAATCTGAACATAGAGCCCCGGGGAGCATACCATGTGAGTGCAAAAGATAAGCCACGGAACCCCAAAACTACCAGACGCCTCCAGAACCCGAGCCAGAGATGTGAAACACTGTCTCTCCCAGCTTTCAGTAGGAGCCGATCCTTACCTTGATTTCAGACACAGAGCATCCAGAGACATGTGAGAACACACGTCCATCCTTCAAGTCACTCAGTGTGATGCAACAGCATTACAACATAGTCAGCAAACTTACATGATGGGTGGCCAGCCCAATGAGAGTCACATCTCCCTCCAAGGGCTATCTGTTCTCAGCTCACAAGTCCAAACAGATCGTGACAAGGCCTGAGGCTCCCAGAAGAGGTAACAACTCAGAAGTGTGTCACTTGCTTCAACAATTACATGAGGTGGTGTTCCTACTCTACCAGCACTACGTAGAACTCCCAGACTGCACTGCATCCTGCTAGCCACCTGATACCCGGCTAACTACCAGCCTGCCCTCTGTAAAAAAAAAAAAAAAAAAAAAAAAAAAAACAGAAAAGGGCAGCTTCTGAGTCCTGGATTGGTACTTCCGAAATTATTCACCCTGACCCAGGTGCAGTCCCAGACCTCTTCCTTTCCGGACACTTAAGGCTTGTTTAGCCTAGAGAAAAATTCATGCTCTGCTCTAACCATTTAATGTGTAGATTTTATACCCTAAACAAAGATAACGCTAATGAATTCACAGTCAACCTTTTCAGCCCCATGATAGAAAAAGATTTTCAGTCACTTTAGCCCAAGCTGCAACTGCACCCAGGGTCACCCAAAGAAAAGGACAACACATTAATCTTTGTCCTCCTTGTGTTAAACAATCTCTCAGATAATCCATAGTGTGGCACGAAGCGAAACTCAAAACCTTAGAACGTCATCTAGCCGGTCCCCAATTAAAACATAATCTTTTTAAGCTGCCAATACCACAGAGTAGAATCAATAGAGGGGAAGATTCTGAGTGGCATTTCCTAGTGATCTGCTCTGACTGGGAATAGATTGTTGCTGTCATGGCTGGAGGGAGGGGAAGTGGACCTGTAAGGAGCCCGCAGGACTGAAAGAAGGGTGGCAGATGACTTGGCTCCATCCTCCAGAGGAGCTGGCATCTAACGCATCTCTTAGGGTGTGAGCCAGGAAGGTGACAGTTTTAAAATTCCTGTGAAACCACACTATGTTTTTCAGGGAATGATCGGAGCATCCATCCGTGAAGCCCAGTGGGTGTCTCGAGAGTATTTTCTCAGCACTCGGTGTTTCACTAAGTGGGAAGGATCAGGAGATTGGTAGTGAATGAGTGATGGTATGATGTTCTCTTTCTAGACCCAAGAAGAAATGAGGCTCCGTGGCATCATGGGATTTGCTATAGATGGAAGAGTCTGTCTCCAAACCAAGGGTCACTGACATTAAGGCTCCCATCCTTCCCTCCTTACCTCCCTCCTGGTACGGAGAGAAGCTCTGAACTGCATATCTTGACAGACACCAGCAGCCCTTGAGCCCAGCATCCTCCACACCGCACAGTAGCTTGGGGCTTCTTTCTCAAATATGTACGATATCAAACGAGGATGAGGCTGGAAGAAAAAGATTCATTCACAAGGGCCAAAGAGAACATGCTTCTCTGATCATTCTGACCTCCATCTTTGTGTCCTTGGCTGGTGTGACTCACAGTCAGATGTGCCCCAACTCCTATAATCTAAAAAGCCAATCCTCTGTGAACTGGCACCTCCATTACCATCTCTTTTAACATCTCTTCCACTTTAGAAGCTATTCAGAATGGAGAGGTTGTGAGAGAGAAGCTGGATGCTCACAGATGGGTACTGTGCATCTCACTGTAGAGAAACATGTATGGGGCGGGGGCGGGGCAAAGTGAGAGGAGCCACGAAGGATGAGACAGATCTTCCGGGTGACCGACCACCTCCGAGAACCCCCTAAAGTGTTTCCAGTGGGTGGGTCCTAGAGTAAGGGGGGAATGAAGAATCAGGGCATTGACTGAGGAGTTCTAGAGAAGCTGAGGGTGATGTGAGATGGCTTGAAGGCTAGCTTCCTGGTGGGTGAAGAGCAGGCCCTTCTCAGGAACCCTGGAGAGAATGGCATGGGGGAATGAGATGGCAATAGGGTATTTGGGTCTCCCCTAGGCTGGTTGACAATGGAGAGGCTCTAAAGCAGGGGTTCTCAACTTGTAGGTCACGACCCCCTTTGGTGTCGAATGACCCATTCACAAGAGTCACCACTGGAAAACACAAATATTCATACAGTAGTAAAATTATAGTTATTAGGGAGCAACAAAAATAATTGTATGGTTGGCGGTCATCACAACATGAGGGACTGTATTAAAGGGTCGCCGCATTAGGAAGGTTGAGAGCCACTGATCTAAAGAGAGCTGGAGTTCAAGGAGACTACTGAGGGGGAGGATGAAATGAAGGAGCTTTGAGAGTTGGATGAATTGGGTCATTTTCATTATCTTTTAAGGTCCACAAGTTCAAAATTGGAGTCATTTTTCCTGAGTAGTTGTTGCTTGCAGCTTGTAAATCTCTTGGAATGTGGTCCTTCTCCTAGCTGGACCTGGGCCTCAGGACAGACTGACAGACATGTGGTCATGTGAGGGAGACTGCCTCAGAGGGAAGGAGTGATGCCAGAGGGTATCCAGACTTACCCACATCATAGCTACATCCCACGAGCCAGAAGTGGTCGCAAACCCCACTGAGATCTCTACTGCCATCCTTCTGTTGTGATGACACAGATGGACCCCGGGGCCACATGTGTATCAAGCAAGCGCTGCACCCCAGCTCTTGCCCCAACTGTATCTTGAACAAGTTGCTAGACCTGTGGGAGCAAAACCTTGTACAGGGCCTACGTCAGTTTTTAAAAACCCACAATGGACTGAAGATAGACCCATAGGAGGCGCTTTAAGAGGCAAGACCACACCTTTAGCATTTCTCTTTGATTGATGGGCCCCTTCCAAACAGCTGGGCTGCCTGGACTGGTGTATCCAGATAGGAATGTGTCAGGGTCACCCTGATCTAGGGACAGACTATACTGGTTGTCAAAAATTGACATAAACTGGGGTCGTCTGGAAAGAGGGACACTTAATTGAGAAAATGTCTCCATCAGATTGGTCTGTGAGGCATTTTCTTGATTAATGATTGGTGTGGGAGGGCCCAGCTCATGGTGGATGGTGTTGCCTGAGGGCAGGTGGTCCCGGATGGTTAAGAAAGCAGGCTGAGAAAGATACAGGGAGCAAACCAGTAAGCAGCAATCCTCCATGGCCTCTGCTTCAGTTCCCGCCTTGTCTTGAATTCCTGCCTTGACTTTCTTCATGATGAAAGAAACCCTTTCCTTCCCAAGTGGCTTTTGGTCATGGTTCATCATGGCAACAGAAGAGTAACTAATCCAGGAGCTTTCAGAAAGAAGGGATGGGAACAGAGCTGGCAAGGCAGGCAAGACTCCAAAGGGCAGAGCTTTGCATGCCGAAAGAAGTCAAATGCCTCTAAGGACTCCTCTGTCTCAGGCAGAGGCTCAGTCCTGTTGCCCTGGATATGGCCCTGGTACTGAAAAGCTCCAGGGAAAGGAAAGAAAGCTGTGTTTTTGCTATTTCTTATTCAAACTCTCAAGGCAGAAGCAGTCTGATAATGCTCTGCCTCTCACCCATGGAGCATCAGAAATCTTTACAAGTTGGAGCCAAGGCCTTAAGATAACATGACTTCTGACACTTTCAGAAACAGGCCCCATCTTCACAGAACATCTTGATTGTCCAAGTAGGACAGTCATTGAGATGTTAAAAGTCAACAGGAGTCTGAAAGGGTGGTGGGAGTTTTCATTTTCCTGAGATATCTTTGGGGTCTCCCCACCCTGCTCATGCAGGAATTACTTTTGAAACACACATGGCTTGTGCAAACACGGGATCAGGACTGATAAACACTGGTGATGTTTTACTGTCTTATTTTAGAACTACTAAATTATATTAGAATCATGTGGTTTTCATTTCCATAAGACTTAAATTTAGTTCACCTGTGAACAAAGAAGTCAGAAAACTACAGTTGTAATTGTGTGATGAGGCAGAAAGTTGTGTTTTATCTCTACAGAAAATTCAAGTTACACAGGGCATGAGAAATGCACAGGGTGCAAGAAATGCACAGTCCTTTTTTTCATGGTTTCACCTCTCGTAGTCAACCATGTTCTGAAAATAATACAGAATAGAAAAAAATAATAAACAACTTATAGTTTTAAATTATCTGCCAATCTGAGTAGTTTGATTAAATCCCATGCTGTCCCACATACCCAGAACATGGCCATGCCTTTGTCCAGAGTATCCACAATGTATGCGCTACCCACCAGGGAGTTTCTCAGGAGCCACCTTGTAGTACCATGGTGCTGTGCCCAAGTCACCTTTACTTTAACTTAATAACCACCATGAAGTGCAAGGGTAGCAATGTCGCCAATTTTACTATATGCTGTTGTTAGCATTCAGTTTGATTATTGATTATTGTTATTATTATTAATTTCTTGATATACCCAGTTATAAATTAAAAGTTATCATAGGTTTATATTAGGCATATGTGTTGGGAAATACATACTATAAGTCAGGTTCAGAATGAGCCAAGCATTCAAATATGCATCCTGAGTCTTAAGTTGTCCCTCTCCAGGTGAAGAGGGATTATAATAATATTAAGTAATATTATTAATTAAGTAATATTACTTAATAGTATAATATAATAATATTAATAATATTATAATAATATTAATGATTTGTGAGGAACCCACAACACACACTTCTGTCACTGACTTTATAAAGAATTAAGCAGAGTTGTGCCCTGCAGTGTTGAGAGACCAGAGGGGGCCTTCGTATGGTCTGGCATGTAGCTCTCATAATTCTCCTGGGACATTGGCACAGTGACCCCATTTTGCCAGATGACTCACCAGTGATGAGCCCATCTAGGTGCCGGGGGCTGTAGGAGCAGAGCTCGGTCTGTGTGTGGTGCTGCCCAGTAGCATGCTGGGGCTGGATGCCGCTGCCTTCTCCCTGCTCTGTTGACTCTCTCCTCCACTCCCTGAGGCAGGCAGCTGCCAACAGCAGCACTGCAGAGCCGCACCCGGCCACATTGGAACTTAGAGGAAGTGATAGTTGACTTCCCAGGGCTCTTTCCGAAGACCAAGCCCCTTCTTCCCTCGCCCTCAAAGACCAAGCAAGCTCTCTGGTTTCCTTAGTCCAAGTTGACTTAAACCTTGGTCCCTTCTGAAACACTCATGGGGCACCTGGGCTGGGCAGGATCCAAGGACATCAGCTGCAGGTTCTCAACTGTCAGCTATCTGAGGGCCTTAACGGTTTATGAGTCACCAGGAGTGAATGATAAAAATATGTCCCTTAAACAGTGTCCCTGTGATAATACAAAAAAAAAAGACTATTTTATTAATAGCATTTTAAATACTGTTCCCAGCCTCACATACTGACATAATAATATTTCTTAGTCCTTGAGGTAAACATAACACAAACACACACACACACACACACACACACCACACACACACACACACACACACACACACACACAAACACGCAGACACACGTAAACACACACACAGAGAGACATACATAGACATACAAACACACAGACACACATAAACACACAAACACACACACACAAATGGAAAGCAGAAAAACAGAGTGAAAATCAACACATATGCTATATAACTTTTAAATGTTAACTATAACACTAAAGACATTCCTAATCTCTCTCTCTCTTTCTCTTTCTCTCTCTCTCTCTGTCTCTGTCTCTCTCTCTCTCTCTCTCTCTGTGTGTGTGTGTGTGTGTGTGTGTGTGTGTGTGTGTGTGTGTGTGTATGTACAGGTGCACAGCTGTGTGTGAGCATGTGGAGGTCAAAGGTCAACCTCTGGTGTCATTCTTCAGCTTCATCCACCTCGGTTTTTGCTGTTGTTGTTTTGGGGTTGTTTTGTTTTGTTTTGTTTTTTAACAGGGTCTCTGGCTGGCCTGAGGCTTGCCCAGTGGGCTGGCCAGAGAGCCCAAGGGATTGGCCTGTTTCCACCTCCCCAGCTGTGGACTGCGGGTGCCTCCTGCATGTTTGGTTTTTTAATGTGGGTTCTGTGGAATGGGGGGGGGG
>CABHPP010000946.1:0-21912 GCA_902168425.1 Peromyscus attwateri
ACACACACACACACACACACACACACACACACACACAAATATGTAAATAAACAAATAAACGTGATAAAAATTTTAAGGAAAGGAATTCTGATGCGTGCTATAACACGTACAGATGTTGCACTGAAGGAATGAGCCCGTCACAAAAAGGGAAAACTATGATTCCACTCACACAAGGTATTTGGAATAGATAGTAGTGCTGTGGTGGCCAGAGGCTGGAGCAGAGAATAGGGAGGTGGGGTTTAATAGGATCAGAGCTTCCTTTGTACAAGACGAAGAGTTCTGAGGATGGACGGCAGTGATGGCAGCATCTCACACACATATGTGGTGTAACCGAACACTTAAAAGTGATTACTGTGGGAAATTTTATGAGTATTTCACAGTTAAAACAATATTTATGCTTCTTTTGCCTACAAACTTTGTGATTTGTCGAGAGCAAGATGACACCTGAGAAAAGCAGAGGATGAACCGCATTCAGAAGAACAAGCTGCTCTGGTGGAATTTCCTGGGGTTTATCACCAACTCTGCTCAAATCGATTGGGCACCTAGCTGCACTGAGCATTTCACAAACTGTGTCTGAACCCTTCCAACAGCCCTGTTGCGGTGGGCTGTGCTCAGGGGTTGCACACAAACACTAGAGCTTAGAGGGACCAGCAACCTGCTTGAGGTCTCATGGCAGGTCACAGGGGGACCCTGGATGCCAGTGTTTCCACCCACAGACTTCTCTCTGCACCGCAGGCCTTTGCCAATCACAGCAGCACACATCTGAGTGCCTTATGAACATTAGCCAGTTATCCAGGCTTTGTCCATTCAACCTCAAGTGAAAACAAGCCTTTGGGCTCTCACACAGAGCCTGCTCCATGTGATGAATGCTTGTCTAGAATTTATCCTGCTTCCTTAAGGGAAAACTTAGTGCAAGCCCACATCAAGAGACATGGAGCAACGATGAGTTGTGACATCATCTTCCTTTTTTAGCAAAATCCTGGGTTTGAGGCAAGAAAGCATCCAGTCTAAGAAATAAAAAATAAAATAAAATCATAAACCCCAGATTACACAATTAATTAAGTACAGCCCAGCAACTAGATTCCAGTCAATAAAAAGTGGAATGGTGGTGTGTATAATGAAATATAAGTGGAATGGTAGTGTGTATAATGAAATATAAGTGGAATGGTAGTGTGTATAATGCAACACTAGTGGTCAACTTCTGGAAAGGAGATAGATGGCGCATCTGACAGGGGATTCCCCATCTGGACTTGACCCCTTCCTTCCTCCCTGGTGCCTGGAAGTAAGGATGATGGCCAGGGCTCCAGATGCCAGTTAGGATAACTTTGAACATGGGAGCCCTGGGTTTTGGTTACTGGGGCAGAAGATGAAAGGAGGTCTTGATGCTATAAACATGGATTCACATGTGCTTAGGTCCTCATCCATGAGCTCAGATGAGTTTTGTGGCACAGTCTGTGTCCTATTTGGGGCTCAGATGGGCTGACTTTGCCCACCTTAACTGAAATGTCCTTACTCAAGATGAAACCGCCTGCCCCTTCTCATGTGTTCTGACAGCGCTGTCATCCCTACAGGCTGGATCTCAAGTTGTTTGTCAAGCAGGCCTCATAGTGGAGTTTAAGCAATGTCTAGCCCACTTACTGCTAGTAGAACAATGTGCAGCATCAAAGAAGCACTTTGATTAGACTTCCTTGTGGGTGTACACTGTCCCTCTCTACAGAATCCACACCACGGAGGAGGAGACCCAGTTATGGTACATTCAGGGACGTTACCCTTCCCAGGTATCTGTTCCTGAAGCACCTATAGGTATGCACTGTGGGGAGATAAAGAGTGTAGATGGCACAATGTCAGCTAGGTGCCTGAGTCTTAGGGAAGGGGGCAGAGTATGGAGGAGTAGACATCATAGGGACCAGATAAGTGTACAAAAGCAGTTCTCCAGAACAGGAGCAGGGGGTGTGGTTGATATATTTTGTACCCTAATAAAGCTTTCCTGGGGGTCAGAGAACAGAACAGCCACTAGATTAGAGATAGAGGCCAGACAGTGGTGGCACACAGGCCTTTAATCTTATCACTGGAAGGCAGAGATCCATTTGGATTTCTGTGAGTTCAAGGCCACACTGGGAACCAAGCCAGGGGTGGTGGCACACATCTTTAATCCTAGCGCTTGAGATCTTATGTCTTTGCTTGGGAAGGACACACGCCTTTAATCCCAGGAAGTGACGGCAGGAAGCAGAAAGGTGTATAAGGCTTGAGGACCAGGGACTAGAAGCTTTTTAGCAGTAGTTCAGCTGAGATCCATTTGGGTGAGGACTCAGAGGCTTTCAGTCTGAAGAAACAGAATCAGCTGAGGAGTTGGAGAGGTGAGGTTGGCTGTGGCTTGTTCTATTTCTCTGATCTTTTAGCGTTCACCCCAATACCTGGCTCTGGGTTTTTTTTTTTAATTAATAAGACCTTTTAAGATTCCTGTGACAAGGGGGTGTTGATGGAAGGTCCCTGGGAGGTGACAAGTCTGAAGGCTTGCTAGGCAAAGCAGTTAGAGAAGAGAAAACCTTTCTGCCTGTTATCAGTCTCACAACATCCCTTAGCCACTGAACGGAGACCTTCCTTCTACCTAATTGAACGTCACTTCAGCATACATGGTATGCAATCTCTCCAAGGAGAGCTGTCTCCTGAGACCAGCAGAAGCATCAGAACTCATGCACGGACAAGCGAAGCTGGTGCCTCCCGATGAGTGGCAGCATCTATAACAACAGTGGACTGCTGACTCTGTGCACACAGGGATGGCTGTTTTACACACTCTGTGATTTCTGAGCCTGGAGCATAGTTCAGAAACTAGCCAAGGGTTGAGGATGTGGTTACCCAGGGGCCTCCATGATGAGGAAAGGCCATCTGTCCTAAAGCAAGAGCAAACCTGGGGGCCCCATGGGGAAGGAAGACTCTCAGCTTCATTGGCCTAACAGATTCATTTCCTTCTGTGGCCTCCACATGCTCTTCCTCATCTGTCACCTTGGGAGCAAGGTATGTGAATTAAAACAGCCAAGGGAGCCAGGCAGTGATGGTGCATGCTTTTAATCCCAGCACTTGGGAGGCAGAACCAGGTGGATCTCTGTGAGTTCAAGGTCAGCCTGGTCTACAGAGCGAGATTCAGGACAGGCACCAAAGCTACACAGAGAAACCCTGTCTCAAAAATAAATAAATAAATAAATAAATAAATAAATAAAACAGCCAAGGGACAGACCAACAGAATCACAAAGGTCACACTCACTATAACCTCAGCTCTCTATGTGTGGCAGGAAACAGATGGCCAGGCACAAAGCTGCTTCAGTAAAGCCTACATGCCACAAAGAGGTTGATATCTAGAATATACAATAAACTAAAAATATTGAACACCAAAAACAAAACCCCCATCATCCAATCAATAAATGAGCCAAAGTGCAGATGGCCAATAGGACATGAAACAGTGCTCAGCATCCTTGGTCATCAGGGAAATGAAGATTCAAACTGCACTGAGATTGCATCCCACCCCTCTCAGAATGGCTGTCTATAAAAACAAGCAACAACAAACGCCAGCAAGGATGTGGGGTACAAAGACACCCTCATACACTGCTTGTGGGAATGTGAACTGAGGCAGCCACTAGGGAAATGAGTATGGAAGTTCCTCAAAAAACTAAAAATAGAACGTACAATCCAGCTATACAACTTGTAGAAATATATGCTGTGGGATGGTCTGTATGTTAAATGTGTTGCTCTGATTGGTTAATAAATAAAACACTGATTGGCCAGTAGCCAGGCAGGAAGTATAGGCGAGAAAGCAGAGAAGAGAATTCTGGGAAGTGGAAGGCTGAGGCAGAGAGACACTGCCAGACGCCATGATGACAAGCAACATGTTAAGATACCGGTAAGCCACGAGCCACGTGGCAACTTATAGATGAATAGAAATGGGTTAATTTAAGATATAAGAACAGTTAGCAAGAAGCCTGCCACGGCCATACAGTTTGTAAGCAATATAAGTCTCTGTGTTTACTTGGTTGGGTCTGAGCGGCTGTGGGACTGGCCGGTGAGAGAGATTTGTCCTGACTGTGGGCCAGGCAAGAAAACTCAAGCTACAAATATACCCTAAGGAACCTAGGTCAGCATAACCTGATCATCCACGTTTATTTTGTCACACTCTGTGCAATCAATAACCATCTTATAGAGTCGACCTAAATGCCTATTAACAGATGGCTGGGTAAAGAAAATATGGTACATATGACCAACTAATGTGTGTAAGGGCAGGAGAGGTTAATAAGGTCCAAGTATGTAACATATTTGAATGAAAATGTCATTATAAAACCCATCATTTTGTACAATGAATCTATAACAACATAAAATAGGGGCTGGAGATATGGCTCAGTGACTAAGAGCTCTGGCTGCTCTTGCAGAGGACCAAGTTCAGTTCCCAGTACCCATATGGTAACTCAAAACGACTTCCTATAACTCTAGTTCCAGGAGATCCAACACCCATTCTTGCCTCCATAATCACCCACATACACATACACACATATAAATAAAATAAAATAAATCTCTTTTTAAAAATTAAAACATTTGAAAAGACTGAGCAACCAGGGCTAGTTCATTAGTTAAAAGCAATTGTTGCTCTTGCAAAGGACCTGGGTTCCATTCCCGGCACCCACATGGTGACTCACCATTCTTAACTACAGGTCTCTGCAGATACTTCATGCATATAGTAAACAGACATATATACAGGCAAAGCAACCATACTTAAAAATATTTATTTCATTTTATTTTATAAGTAAAGACTGAGCCAGAAAGTTATAATCCAGAGGGGGCACTCTTGTCCCATCCCCTACTACCAACACTCTCATCCACTCCTAACCCAGTAACCCTTCACCCCAAGTGCTGGAAATGGAACCCAGGGCTTTATGCATATTACGTAGGGTCTACAACTGATCTGCATCTGAGTCCTCTCCCCCTCTCCCCCGCTCCTGTTTTCCATACATGTTTTGCAATTTAAAAAAGGCCAATGCCAAGGCAGAAGTGGTGGTGTGTGCTCATATAACTCCAGACTCTGGGGAGGATGGCAAGCTCTAGGCTGCACAGCAAGACCCAGCCTTCCACCTCGTGGGCCTGTGTTCTAGCAGTGAGACTCCCCACAGCGCCCCTTACCTTTCCCGTCTGACTCCAGGATCTCCTGCAGAAGCAGGAAGGAGGTGGACTGTTTGGGGGGCTCGTTTAACTCCTGCTTCTCCTGAAGCATCTTGTAAACTTCAGATTCCTTGTCGATGATGAGGCTGCCTGAAGGATGAGGCTGATCCAAGCTAAGAAGAATGTTTGGAAATCCATTAGGACAAGGGTCAAAAGTTAGGCTCAAAACTCCACCAGGCACTCCCTTCTAAGCAAACACACACTGGTTGAAAGAATGAATAGTGATTATCCCATGTCTCAAACCCTCTTGACAATATTATAAGGGATCCTGGTAGACAGAGCTGGCTGCCACTTTACTACAGGAAGAGGCCATTTTCCCAAATAGTCTCTGTAATTCAATTACATTTTGGCTAACTCCCACAGATGGGGAATTCTTCCCTTCTTTTTAAATTACATAATCAACATTATGTCAAGAGAAAATTTTGAAGAGGAAAAATTTCAATCACAACCTGACCACTAAAGCTCATCTGGGTCTCCTTGGGGGAGGGGGGGTGCACACGAATTCCTTTTCATTCCCCGTGTCAAAGTGCTTTTCATGCCTGCAGACGTTCCTCGTCATTCAGAATGGCACTTAGGCTTCTGCGCCCCTAGCTGGAGGCAGCAGTCTTGACCCAGGGGCTGCCAGAAGAAGGAAAAGTCCACAGGCTTTGCTTTGCTATGTAAAGGGTCAGACCCCCCAGAACAGGCAAGCCAGGCCTCGCCTCCCGCTCCTTCCTCCTGTCACTCGGCATACCCCAGGACAAGCTGAGGCAGGCACTACCGGTGAGGAGGATGGTGGGAGGGAGGGAGGCCTTCAATTGCAGACTGTCCTGAGCCTGACTCCTCCGGTATTCCCAGCTCCCCTGAATGACCAAGCCACACTGTGGCCTACCAGCAAGACCTACCAGCTGTGCGACCTGTCCCTCTGCTGCCGTGATCAGCCTTGGAACAGTTATATTTTCTTTTTTGTTGTTGTTGCTTGTTTTTTTTTGGTTTGTTTGTTTGTTTGTTTTTGTTTTTTCGAGACAGGGTTTCTCTGTGAAACTGTCCTGGCTGTCCTGGAACTCACTCTGTAGACCTGACTGGCCTCAGACTCACAGAGATCCACCTGCCTCTTGCCTCCCGAGTACTGGGATTAAAGGCTTGTGCACCACCACCGCCCAACAGAACAGTTATATTTTCAACCAGAGGTCAGAGACATATTTCTGACACATGAATTAAGACGGTTTCATGATGAGGGGTCAATGTCCTCTTGCTTGACTTAGAACCAAACCCTCCCGGTTTTTATAACAAAACACAAGTTAAATCGAGTTCAACTCCTTTGGAATAAATGTTCATTTACATAAAGGAGTAAGGCCCTTAAGATGCGGCCTTTCCTCAGAATAGCTGTGACTGAACCAGCCAGCCCCCTTCCAGGCATTGCTCTCACTGCCCTGCCTGTACTGTTACCCTCATGTACTTCTAAGCCTGCTTCACACAACTCCTCAGAGAGGATTGGTGACCTTGACTTATGACGGTCCCATACAACCCCATTCCTCACCACCCTCTAACTCACTCTCCTAACTGCAGCATGAATCTTTTTTTAAATAGCCTTGATGATATATATTTTTTTCTCTTTTTTTAATTTTATAATTTAATTTAATTTTACATATCAGCCACGGATTCCCCTGTCCTCCCTCCTCCTGCCCCCCTGCCCTCCCCCCATTCCCATCTCCTCCAGGCTGAGCAGCATGAATCTTAAAAGGTCTTATTAATAAGAACAAACCTGGAGCCAGGTATTGGGGTCACCACACCTAAGTGCATTCTCTACTTGCATTTATTTCTGCATCCTTGGCTTCCCCTGGAAGGTAAGCACACATACTGCCTTGCTCTCTGTAAATGCCCAGGTCTGGCTCAGTGCATAGTCCAGGCTCAGAGCTCGGCATCAGGAAAGTAAGTGAGTAAGCACAGATGACACTTCCTCCTCGATATGCTCTCCCTGATCCTACGAGCTCACCTGGAAACGATGTAGGGTTGCGGGGGACCCACCTCCGGAGCCCACATGCCCTCTTTCCTCTCACTTCCATAACTTGTTCAGAAGCTGCCTGAGGGACACCGTAGCCAGAAGAAGCGAAGTATAAAAATCAGATCAACTACCAGTAACGATATTAGCAATGCACACAGATAGATTTACCCATGCACAAATGCACAAGCTGCAGCTGCTGAGGTAGGAGCTCGCAGCCTCCACAGCACTGAAGGAGACAGGCAGGAGCAAAGGACTTACAGTGGTTACATCCATCCACTCATTTCCCACCCACCAACGTACAACTGGTTCACGCTCCATTTTGAAGAGAAAAACTATGGTTTCCATGGGTAGTTTCCTCTAAGTTGCTACCCCTCCCTGCTCCTCTCTCCCTTTCTGTCTCTCCTTTTTCTCTCCTCCGAAGGGCAGCCAGGACAGCCTCCTGGGACACTTACAGACTCAGGCCCCGACTGAAAGACTCAAGCACAGGGATAAAGCCCCAGGTGTTTCCCTTGGACTCCAACCATATTCTGACAACAAAGAAAACAAGGCCCGTAAAGGTGACATAAGCTCTGCCATTATTAGGCAAGGTCGAGGCTGGCTGCCCCTGCCACCTTCAGTTTGCAGTGACTGAGTGGCAGCAGCCACCCTCGCCTGGCCTGCCTGCAGCGCTGGTGTCTCTCAACCCTTGTCTATCTCTCTCCCTCCCCTTGTAGGAAAGTGTGGGCCAGGCAAGGTGAAAACCTCGTAAAGTTGTTTTAAGCAAGGGTCTTCTACCGGCTCAATTCCATCCATTTGTTTTTTAAGTTAGACACTTGATTCTTTGCGTTTTGAGCTTGGAACCTGCCCTATAATAAGCATATTACATTATTCTCTATCAATCTTTTTCCTATTACTCTTAGGACTATTTTAAAATCAAGATCAGGCCATGGAATGTTTGGGGGAAGAATTTTTTCTCTTACTTGTTGTATGTTATGTCTGGAAGCCACCAAGGGAACACTAAAAATAACAGAACTAAACCACAAGGTCACCATATATTCTTCCAGCAAACAGCCTTGGGAATCATTCCAAGGAAGGAAGAAGAAGAGAGAGAGAGGGAAAAGGGAGGGAGGGAGGGAGAGACAGACAGACAGACCAATTTACTATTTATTTCCAAATAATGATAACATCTTTATATGCTGGGCATTTTATGAAGTATTTTCAGTATCCATGACCCTAACAGAAACACTGTCAACCTAATTCAAAAAACAGTACAAGACTAAGAAATTCTACATCTTGGACATTCGGTTATAAGACATTAATACAATATCTGAAAAAAAAGTAATTAGGATAAAAGTATGCATAAGAATTGGAGAAAAAGATTCTTATTTGTATAGACAAAAATATTAAAAGTAAATAAATAAGGATTCTACAGTGAGCCAGGCCTGCGTTCTCGGCAGTCAGGAGGCTGAGACAGGAGCCTCAAGGGTTCAACATTAGGCTGGGCTACATAATAAAGGCACATATTTCAGAGAAAGACCGAGAGATCAAATTAACTCTACATGGCCTCTTCCCTGAAATAAAGAGAGAAAGTATTTCCTGACTTAGTTAATGAAGTAAATACCACACTAATGTAAAACCAGACTACAGTACTAAAAAAGAAAACAGGTGAGTCCCTCATAAAGACATAAAATTCAACAATATATAAAAAGAATTATATGTCACAGCCAAGTAGCGTGTACTACTAGGTTTACTATTCAAAACTCAGTCAAGGTGTTAATCATTTGACCATATCAGCAGATTCACAAGGGAAAAAAAATTTGACTACACAGGAGGCTGAGACAGGAGGATCAAAAGTTCAAGCCTTGCCTGGTATCCATAGTAAGTCAAGACTAGACTACCTTGTGAGACCTTGTCTCCAAATAAAAAGTAGGAGAGGGCTAGGGATGTAGTTCAGTGGGGGTGGGGGTGGGAGAGGGCACTTACTTAGCATTCAGGAAGCCCTGGGTTCAATCCTTGGTACTACAGAGCAGCTGATGAAAGAAACTAAGTATACACACCTCTATTCCTAGCACTTTGGAGTCTGAGGCAGGAGGATTGCCACCAGTTCAAAGGCCAGCCTGTCTTACATGGTAAGCTCCAATGCCAGCCTGGACTATAGTATGAGACTCTGTCCCCACCCCAAAAAAAGGGAAAAGGAAAAAGAATCTACAGAGTGACAAGTCCGTGAATTGTAGAGGCAATGAAAAGGAAAAGCTAAGAACAATATCAAAAAAGAATAAAATGGGAGGAACTGGTCTCCAGGATTTCAAGACTCCTTTCACAGCTATTGTGATCAACCCCACATTGTTTATCTCACACCCACATGATTAACTCAATCTAAGTTAATGCCTAAGACTGAAACATACAAAGGAACACCATGTTAAAAAAAAATTTAAGTGGGAGTTCTTAGCCTCTAGAGATAGGCAGACTTAAGATGCCAAGAGTAACCGCTAAAAGCACAAACTGATAAAGGTCCTCCTTAAAAGTCAGATTTGCTTTGTTGAGGCACTTCCCTCTGATTTCTCTTGGTTCTGCTTTTCCTGTCTCCTGTTAAGTTTTTGTTTTGGAGACAAGATCTTACTACGTGACCAATGCTGGCTGTGAAATCCTGATCCTCCTGCCTCAGCCTCCCTGAATGCCGGGATGCCAGGCACATACCACCACGCCTGACCCTGCCAAATGCTGGGAATGTTGCCTGTTCCAATTGTCAGAATGTCTCCTAATTTCCCCAGGGATTCTTACATGGCTTGTTCAGTTGTGCTGTTCAGTGGCCACGTATTTGTCATTTTTCCAGCTTTCTTTTTGCTAAATTCTAGTTTTAATCCACTGTGGTTGGAAAAGATACTTGCTGTCATATCAGTTTCAAGTTCAATAAGATGTGTTTTAAGTCTCACTTACAATCTCTTTTAGCGGACTCTTTCACAGGTACCTGAGAAGTGATGTGGGTTTTTTGTTTTTTGTTTTTTGTTTTTAAGCTTTATCATTCATTTAGATGAGTTTATTGATAATTCTCGTTTCATTATTTTGAGGCATTCAATGTATTTGTGTTCATTATTCACCCCATGGTGATACATGGCACTGGAATTAGCCACAGCTCTCAAACAATAGCATTGTACACACTGGTTGGCCTCTCCTCCCTTCCTCCTATTCTCCCCACTCCTCTGGCAAACTCGAGTCTGGTCTGTTGAGAAGTAACTATAAATCGTATATAAAATGTCAATGTTCACACATTTATTGCTAGCATAAAGAAACAACACCTGATTCTATGTCCATCTTATAGCCTGTGTGGTTTTTTTCTGATACATTCTTGTTGGACGTAGCAATCAGTTCCAGATTCTTCCCTTGCCTTGTTACTAGCTACAATGCATGGCATGATGCACAAGAGTACCAGAGTGCACAGCCTTGGCTCAGTCACCTTTGTGAGAGAGCCTTCAGAGTTCATCATTAAGTGGCATCTTTAAAAAGATGAAAGAAGCCTGACTATCCATCAGCAGATAGATGGATTTTTTTTTTTTAATGTGACAAAGAATGGATTCAGTCCTTAAGTAGAGGAAAATCCTGACATACACTACCTGGGTGAAGCTTTGGAGCAATGCTAAGGGGAATATGCCAGCTCACGAAGACAAATACTGCATGGCTCCACTTGCAAGAGGTGCTCACAACAGAAAGTAGAGCGAGGGTTTCCAGGAGCTTGGGGAGAGACAGAAGTTGTTCATTGGGTGTAGAGTTTCAGCTTTTCAAGCTCAACAAATTCAACAGATCTGTTGCATAACTTTGTACATGTGGTTACAATAGTAAATTTTATGTCATGTGGTTTTTACCACACTTTAAAAAGGAAAAAGGAACACACTATTGGTATATAAAGAAAACCTGGATGACTTTCCAAGGAATTATGCTGAGGAAACCCCAGAAGGTTGCATACTTTACAGTTCTGCTAATAAAACGTTCTTGAACTAACAAAGCTGTAATAATGAGAGACTGGTGGGCTGGAGGCTGTGCAGTGAGGGATGTGGGTGTGGTGGATGTGGCTAAGGGTGGGTGCAGCAACAGCATTGGAATCCTGGTGCAGACTCAAATGCTTTTTTTTGTGAGATAGTAGACCTGGCTAGCCTGGAACTTACTATGTAGACCAGGCTGGCCTTGGACTTACAGAAATCCATCTGCCTCTGCCTCCCGAGTGCTGAGATTAAAGGCATGCGACACTATGCTCAGTTGACTCAAATGCTCTTTACACTGTGTTCCTGTCCATCTTCTACTTGATAATTCACTCAGCCCAGCATAGTGGCTCACAGCTGTAATCCTAAACTCAGGAAGCTGAGGCCGAAGGATTACTATAGGTTCTAGGTCAGCCTGGGCTTCAGAATAAGACCTTGTCTCAAGAAACAAACAACACTAGAATCAGCATCGGGAGAAAATGGATAAGGAATAAGAGACCTCTTTGTACTACTCCCTCCAACTTCATACACATCTACAGCTATCTCAGAAGGAGAGGCTGAACCCACTTTAAGAATTCTTTGTCTCAAATAGAAGTGCTAACATTAAGTGATGCAGAGGTTGTAGTTCTTGTCTTAAGGTTGGAATAAGGAAAATAAACTGAGGGGCTGGAGAGATGGCTCAGCAGTTTAGAGCACTGACTGCTCTTCCGGAGGACCAGAGCTCAATTCCCAGCACCCACATGGCAGTTCACAACTGTTTGTAACTCCAGTTCCAAGGGATCTAGCACCCTCTTCAGGACTCCTCAGGTACTGCACACAGGTGCATAAACATGCAGGCAAAACACCCAGACACATAAAATAAAAATAAATCTCAAAAGAAATTTAAAAAGACAGTAAGGGCTGGGTGGTGGTGGCACATGCCTTTAATCCCAGCACTCGGTAGGCAGAGGCAGATGGATCTCAATGAGTTTGAGGCTAGACTGGTCTATAAAGTGAGTTCCAAGACAGCCAGGAATGTTTCACAGAGAAACCCTGTCTTGAAAAAAAAAAAAAAAAAAAAAAAAAAAAGACAGTAAGATGAAAGATGGGCATGGTGCCACACGCCTTTAATCCCAGCACTCAAGAGACAAAGGCAGGTGGTTCTGTATGAGTTCAAGGCCAGCCTGGTCTATATAGTAAGTTCCAGGGCAGCCAAGCAATGAGACCCTGTCTCAAAACACACACATATATACATACATACACATACACATACACACACACACACACACACACACACACACACACACACACAAGGAGTGAGCTGAAGCAGAAAAATCCTTTATGTTTCATGATGTCCTAGAAAACAAGATCTTGGGTTTCAGATGCCCCAGATTATTACTTGATAATTAAATAAAAATAAATTTTAAAAATTAGGTCTTGGAAAGCTTATGCATTCAGTTCTAAAGGGAATGCCTGGTCTGAATGTTCCCTGTGTTTTAGTCTCCTATGATGAGCAAGGAATAACTCTGGCCATCAGGAGAAAAGGGAAGAAGACTCAGACCCCAGACACTGTGGAGTGCAGGCATATTAGGTACAGAGACAAGCAGCCTTCGTGTTGGAAGCCTTCTGATCCTGTTCCCAGCTAGACAGGGCTAACACAATCCCCTGCTACCTTCTGGATAGCAATGGACCCTTTATCTCCACTGCACTTGCTTAGAAGTCTCCCTCCTGAGTGTTTCGGGGAATACCCTGAACACAGTTGGGAAGACCTAGTACTCTGGGATTTCTACACTGGTTATGGGAGCTCAACCACTTACGCCATGAAGAGACCATCACCCCAGAAGGATGCTGGCCAATGGTGTCCATAGCTCAACTTAGGCAATGACTCCAGGGGGAGAAAGAAGTTCACGGTAGGTCAAGGCCAATCTTCTCTAGAACGTGCTTACACACTTACACGCTTCCACTCTGAGCCCCCGGCACTCAGTAAGGGCTGAGGCAGGGTTCTCCCAAGTAACAGCATTCACTCAGTAAGTTCCAGCACAAGGTACTGCATTCCCTTGACAAGCTGGTAGAAAGGCACGTGGTTAAGGGCCCACCTTAAAGCTCAGGAGACAAGGTTTCAGAGGACTTACAAGGTTTGCCTAAGGTCACTCAGCTGGCGGGGAAGAGTCAATTCTAGGACTCAAATCTACAAGCCTGTAGAAAGTAAACAGACATCACCTAAATTATGAAATCAGGTTTCTGCATTACCAAATTTTAGCAGGTCCCTTCTACACACAATCGAAGAGCTGAGAGAAAAGGTGCCATTTCTTTCACTGGAATGGCACACAGCAGGGACCGCTGAGCTGAAGTCGCCTAGAGGGGAAGGGCCACAGAGGGCCTCCCTCTCCCTCTGCTGTGTTCAAGAAGATCTGCTGAGGCGACCCCCACCTGCCTGCCTTCCCAGATGGCAACGCTGCTGCTGACATCCTGGCCTGCCTGGGATGCAGCTGTACCAAGACCTACAAGACAGCCAGCCACACACACACACACAGCAGAACGCTCTCAAGTGCTTGGGACCAAAAAAAAAAAAAAAAAAAAAAAAAACCAGGGTGAGCCCCAGGGAATGGGTGATGACCTCAGATGCCAAGTATTTGGTGAGCCAGTTCTGGAACCTCAGCGAATTCAGACTAAACAGTTGGGGGGGGGGGGTGAGCCAGCTCTGGGCCTTGTGCTGAGCAGGGAGAGTTACAGAATGGCTGCTGGGTTGGCAGGATCATCTGTCTCTCCTTTCTGAGAACATGCTAGAAACAAAGCAGCAGGCGGAGATCCCTGTACAAGAAACATGCAAGGCTCAGCAGCTCCTCGGCCTCTGGCTTCAGGGATTCCCGCCACTTCTTAGATTCATTCTCAAAGAGGTTGGGCTGAAGTAGGTAATAGGCCCCCTTTGCCCAGGGAATCTGCACGGAGACTTGATAAGAACCTCTGGCTGCTGCAGCCAAGAAGACTGACAGGAGCAGACAGTGGGGGTGGGGAGCAACCCGGAAGCAGGAGAGAAGAAGAAAGAAGACATTAACGAAGGAAAACTATCTAATGCCGCCACACTAAAAATACTTTCCAGGCACATACTTCTCACAGTGCATAGCAGTTCTTTCAATTAAGGATGTGTCATTTCCTGGGTTATTAAATCCAGATCATGGAACATTCCACTCTGGGACAGTAAAAGAAGGGTCACGTTCCCAGCCTCTCCAAGCACTCCAAACACAGGAATGGTGGCCCTTGGTATTCAAACCACTCCTCACGGAGCTGCATGCAAGCTTCCCTTCAGGGAGTGATGCTTAAGGGACCCCCTGTGTAACTTTCTCAAGTATCCCCCAGCATCCCCATGACCACCTCAAAGGGCATCAATGTATCAAGCAGGTAAGGACTCACAGGAACCATGATTTGGGGTAAGAAGCAGTGGTACTGGGCACTGCCATTAATGCCAGTGATCTTCAGCATCTTCTGAATCCAAAACCTCACTAGACTCTAGGGAACATACCAGATCTGTCCTGTCCTGCCCTCTCAGTACTGGGGGCAGAGACTTGCATGTAGTGGATACCCAACAGTCTTAGTATCTTTCTGGTCTGTCTTTGCTTGCCTCCCTCCCTCCTCTCCTCTCCTCTCCTCTCCTCTCTCTCTCTCAACCCTCCTTCTCGTCCCCTGGAGACAATGGGGTTCCCGGAACAGCCCTCCAGACAGTTAAGGAACCTGGGACTGTAACCCCCTCCTAACTTGCATTTGAAACAGTTAGTGTACAACTAAGAAATCTGGACAGATTATAAAGATGAATAGGGAAGAAACTGAATGCCAAAATAAGCTTTTGGAGTTAACACAAAATCTGAGTTAAGATCCTGAGAGATCAGACAACTTTAGAATGTACTGTTTTCCAACAAAATTTAAATGTCACCAACATTTAAAAGTCAGCAATTTCAGGTTTATAAAAAAAAAAATTCCAACTCGTGTTTCAGTGAAAGTAATCAGCAGAGATGGAATTCCTAGGCCTGCATGCACTTTTGGCTGGAACCAAGGACCCATCCCTGTGGGCAGGGCATGAGCATGGGGTGCCACAAGTGCAATTCAGTTATGTTTGATCTGGTAGCCCTGCCCTGCGCTCCTACCCTGCAGGCCCATCCTCAGGCCTATGAGTTGGCAACTCCTAATCTACTCCCCACCCTCCTAACTTGACACTCTCACGCCCAGTTCCTTTGCCATGGGGTGGCAGGAGTGTTGAAATCTGTCCCCAGAGAGTTGAGGACAGAGCAGACAGTAGGCCCCTCTGCTGGAAGACACAGAGACCCAATACAGAGCTAAAGGCAGGTACAGCCAACAGGTCTGTGACAAAGGAAGGTGCCTGTCTGGTTCCACCTACAGTCGCCATCTCTTCCCTTCCCAGGTCAGAACCCAATCCCAAGGGTGAGCACTTGCAGCCTCCAGGATTTCTCTCTATCATTTCTGGTCTACTCTGGTGAGAAACTGCTTCACCACTGCACATACTGGGGTACCTCCCCCTGCTCAGATCGGGTGGGAAATGTGGATATAAGCTAGACCATGGTGAGGAGCAGTCCCCTCAAGGACTCTACACAACAGTCCTGTGAAAGACCATGACCAGCAGCTGAGAGTGAGTGGCCACAGCACTCAGGACAAGAACAATTCTCAATCATTACAAGATCTGTGAGTGTGAGACACAGGGTTGGGCATTTTATGTTATGTTTTATTTCTCTTTCCAGTGAGTGTATGGGCCAACATGTGTGCACAGTGCGGGTGCACAGGTATTCACATGCATGTGGAGGCCGGAGGGTGACATCAGGAATCTCCCTCCATTGCTCCCCACCTTATTCATCGAACCCAGAGCTCACTCGTGCGGCTAGTCTGGCTAGCCGGCTTGCTCCAGATGCCCCATCTGTACCTCTGAAGTGCTGGAGTTACAGACAGGCCACCAAGCCCACCTAGCTTTTATGTATGCTCTAGGAATAGAACTCAGATCCTCTCTCTTGAGCAGCAGCCACATAACTTTAAGCTCCTGCTCCAGTAATACATTTTCTTATTTTTACCACAACCCTACAGAGAGGAGGGAACGACAAGCCCCTTTTCACATGTGAAGAAAGCTGAATGCCAAAGGTTCCCTCCCAGGATGAGTGGTTCAACTTGCTAGAAGAAACTAGTGGAAAAGGCCTCTTCCAGGACTAGTCTGGAGGTGTTGGAGTGGTGTAGGGGGTGTCTACTTACGGTCTGCTGTTCGCCTCCTCCCCACTGACCGTGGTCTTCGACTCCACAGCACTGTTGAAGTTAGAGATGTTTTCAGGAGAGTAGAGGCCGGTGGGGTTGTTGTACTGGTTTGTGATGATCCGGGGGGCCGTGCTGGGAGCAGGTGAGGCAGTAAATGGCATTGCACTTCGGTTGTGAGCACTTCCTATGTGCAAGACCTCCTGAAGGCAGGGAGCAGAGGAGAAATCAAGGAGGTGTCCACCCTGTACCCCTTATCATGTGCAGTACAGGCTAAAAGCCAGACAGAACTTCCTGCTAAGATACAGCAGCCCTGGTTCAAATCTAACTTCAACTGGGGGCAGAGGGGCTCCAACCAATGCAAGGAGACAGTGAGCAATGACCCGGAAGCATCCACAGATGCACAACTGTACATCCCCCACACTCTCAATCAGCCCCATCTCTGGTTCTTTCCCAAGGCCCAGCAGATCTGATCTCCAGGTACCTCTGGGAGGAAAACGCTTCACGCCTTGGGCTACCAGAACCCAAGTCAGATCCGAAGACACATCCTTTCAGGACACATTCCAGAGGCATTAGGAAGAGGAGGAGAGGTGGCTTAGGTCATCACAAAGCCCTCAATGCCGAAAGGTGTGGATAATTCCCTGGGGTTAGATCGTCAAGGAAGGAGGTAATGGGAACACAGGAGCAATAGCTGCCGACTACAGAGTCTCGGTCCTTGCAAAGAAGGCGGAGGGGCGGAGGGACCATTGTTCTCTGTGGGTAAAACACAGGGTGGAAGGTTCTGGAAGCCGGGTCCAAGGCAGAACCTGTGAAGGGAGGACTTTTGAGTTTCTGTGCCCCCCCCCTCTCCTTAATGTGACGACACACCCTCTGCCCATCTCCAGGAGTCTGGTGAACAATTACAACTACAGCCTCTGGCGGCATCTGTACAAACACACCAAAGTACTTTGGGGGCCCGGGGTGTTCAAGACAGGGTTTCTCTGTGTAGCTCTGACTGTTCTAGAACTCCCTCTGTAGATCAGGCTGGCCTTGAACTCAGAGATTCCGCCTGCCTTTGCCCCCCAAGTGCTGGGATTAAATGCATGCACCACCACCACCCAGCTGTACTTTTTAAACTAACATTCCTTTAAAAAAACAATCACAGGTTAAGTGATGACTCATTTAGCAAGTTTCTCCCTGCTCCAGTGCTCAAAATCAATTCCGGCTTCCAGAGCCGCAAGCTCTGTGTAGCCTACTAAACTCAACATGTTTTCTGAGTTCTCAAGAAAATTCTTCTAAACCCTGGTTTCTTTCTTAAACACCCAAATAACTCAAAAGAATTCCAGTCCCTCTATTGCTCTTTTTTCCTCCTTTGAAAAGGAAACTTCAGCGTTTAATTGCAAAACATTATGAGTGAAAACTAACAGTTTAATTCATGACAACGCTAATTTAAAGTAAAAGCCAGCATAGACATATTTTTATGATAAAAATTTCTTTTCCATTATTCCAGTAAATTTACTCTTCAAGTCAGACTCAGGCAGTTTTAGTTGACTTTGTCCATGTCTGCACAAATAATCAAAAGAGGCTTGTATTTTTTTTTTTTATTATTATTTTGTTTTGAGACAGAGTCTTTCTACGCAGCCTTGGCTGTCCTGGAACTCACTATGTAGACCAGGCTGGCTTCAAACTCACAGAGATCCACCTGTTTCTGCCACCAAGCCTGGCTACAAATAATCACAAAAGAGAATGTTAAAGAAAAAAATGGCCATAATCAAGGAATGGTTATGTAGTTTTATGTACACTGACTCAAAGGAATCCTGAAATTATTGGCTGTGAAGGCAGCAGCAGATTTACAGAAGAGGCCTGGAGTTCTCACCCCATCACTAAGGGCAGCACGGGCAACATGACAGCACCCAGCATTCATCCATCAGTCTCCACAGCAATCTGGGAGCAGCACAGGATGCTTATTCTTTAGTCTTGGCTCAAATTTTCCCTGACACTTTGTGTTTGGCTATGAGCAAGTTATGCCTCTCTGAGCCCCTTTCTCTAAGCTTCTTCAGCAGGACATGGTGTGACACCTCAGTTCACCAAGCACAGTGCAGAATAAGGCATGTTCTCATTAGGATAGGTCCTTTCTCCCCGTAGAAACAAAAATAGTTCTGGTCAGAACGGAAGTCTATGGGAGAGTCATGTCGAAAATTCTTATTATTTGTTTGTTTGTTTGTTTGCTGCCCACGTTTATAGATCGGAGGACAGCTTACAAGAGTCCACCATATGGGTGCCAGGCATCAAGCTCAGGTCCTCAGGCAGGCCTGGCATCAGGAGCCATCTCCCCAACCTCCCCATTCCACCCCGTTTTCTTTTGTGGGAATGGTGGAGTTTTTTTTTTCCTTTGGGGTGGCTTTTTCTTTTTTTAATTCTTGAAGCTTGCTTTATAAAGCATCTTTCAGGAATGCGTCTGGTTTGTACATAAAAAGAAACATCTCTACCCCCATGTGGATTCCAGTCTTACCAGAAGACAAGCGGATTTCGGGCTTGCCTTTTGGAAGGGATGATGTAATTGTTTGGGCTTTGTATTTATCAGTCGCCAAGGAAACTCAATAATGAGGAAATACAAACTAGGTATGTAACTATGTTGACCTCAGATAAGCTGGGGTGTTGGTTAGCTTTATGTGAACTAGCAGATCTTTATAATATCCATGAACTCTGTTCTATTTGTCCTCTAGCTAAGAAGGCTTAGAAATGGAAGATCTGGGGAAAATGGGAGGTAGGGCGATTTTTTGATGAATAAAGAGAAAGACACACTCAAGCTAGCCTTTATAGTAGTTTGAATAATTATTTTTTAGTCTGAAAATGATCTTCAAAACATCAGCATTGAAGAAAAAGTATAACCAAGATATGAATAATTACCTCAAGTGAAAAGTGAGCATTTTGGACCAAGTTAAACCAAAATCATTCCTCATGTTATAAAAGATATGAACACTTAACACATCAAAATTCAACACGTACAGTAAATTTAGTAAGTTGTTAGACTACCAGGGAAACTGAAATTAACTCTGGCATGATTTAAATTTGTTTATACAACTGCCAGTTTGCAGAATAACATTTTATGAATTTCCTTATAGGACTTATACAGAATAATATGTTCATGTCAGTTTCGACATAGCAGATGCAAAACAATCCTTAAAAGGACTCAGCAGTTTAAGTATGATTGTTATGGCATTAATAGAAAAAACTATAACTAAATTTCTGATATTTTAATGGAACTCCTGTAAGAAATGAGGACTTACAATTTATACACACCAAGGCACCATGTGAATTCAATTTCATACAATTTCTATACTATACATAAAATAGTTGACTATGTATTAACTTTCGATTACTATTTCTATATAAAAACTAGGGTCTCAAACTTAGAAACAAAAAATTCAATTTCAAAACTTCAACTGGGATTAAATAATATAATAATCACAACCCTGGTTTGAAAATTGAAAAAGAAAATTAAATTGAAAAAAATTATCAATTTACTTATTCACTTATTGGCAGTTGTTTGTTTGTTTGTTTTTGAATGTAGTGTGTGTGTGTGTGTGTGCAGGCACACTCATCCCTGAAAGTGTGTGTGGAGGCTGGAGGTTGATGTGTGATGTCTCCCTCAGTTCACTTCTCCACATTTGAAACACAGGGTCTTTCAGCGAATCTGAAGCTTAGCCTTCTAGCTGAACTGGTGGACCAGCTCTCATTGATGGCGGTGCAGACGGGCACGGTCATGCCCAACTTTGATACACAGGTGCTGGGAATTAGAACTCAGGTCCTTGTGTTTGTGTGAAAGCACTTAACCTATAAGCCACTTCCCTAGGTCCCTCACTTATTAATAATTCATTCACTTTTCCAGTAGAGAACATACTTTGTAATGAGCAATGTGGGGAATTTTACCAAGATATTCTATTTCTCTATTTATTTCAAAACATACCCACTCAGTGTAGATATCTTAGAAGATACAACTAAGGGAGAAATAAAAACACCTATAAGCCGCTATCTACTGAGAGATTTATTTATAAATATGGGCTCTCAGGACAATCTACTGTTCCCAGAAAATTCTATTTGACCAACGAACAAAGCAGTGACTCCTTACTGTATTTTTTTTTTCAAGAGTAATCCTCAACCTCATTTTAACTGATTGTAATGTCTTTCTTCAAGTTTCACTGTAACAAGCAAATAACAACAGATTTCCACCTCAGCACTCACAGGGAAAGAAAAGTTACCATTAAATCCCTGTGTTTCTTTTTTACTCAGCTTCAGGCCTAAACATACCCTCACCGCCGATGACTCTTTGTATCTAAACTCTGTAAGAGCTGAGGTAGAGCTCTGATTTCACTAGAGTCCTACCAACCCTGCTTACAGGATGGCTTCCTACTCGCAGCTTCCAGCCCAGGCCATGTCCCTGCCCTGGGGTTTTCCAGCCCTTTCCTCTGGCAGTTCCCTTACGGGAAGAACTGAACTTGAGCCAGATCCCAGCAAAGACAGTGGAAGGCTCTCCCTGCCACTTTATCCCCAGACCTCCAGGGCAGGAAAAACAAGGGACTAGCCAAACAATGCCCAAGCAGGAAAGCAGCTGGCAGAGGAGGGGCAAAGATAAGCACTTACTTGGGGTTCCGAAGCTAAATTCATCTTGTATGGATGACGTTTTCCCTCCTCGCTCACTAGAGGAGACCAAATTTTCTGTTCGGACCTGCGACAAATGAACAAAGCTGTTGTTCCGTTCTGTTTTGTTTCATTTCATTCTGCTTTGCAGTGCTGGTGATCAAACTCAGCATCTCACACATGTCAAGCAAGGGCCCTACCACTGAGCAACACCTCCAGCGTAAAGCTACTGGCTGTCTCACTCATGTTAAATAAAGACTCAAGGTCCACCTCTGTATCTGCAGGTTCTGCTTAGATTCAGGCACCTGCAGACAGACAACTCTGACCCGTACTGAACATGTACAGATTTCCCCCTTGTTGTTACTTTCTAAATAATATGGTACAGCAATCACATGCATAGCATTGACTTTGCATTAGATATTATAGGTAATCCAGAGGTGACTTAAAGTATGCAGGAAGATGCACACAGACTCTGTGCGATACTACACTGCTTTGTACAGAAGGGACTTGTATACTCAGGGATTTTGATATCCATAACAATTCTGGGGACTGACCCCCATGGATGCCAAGAAACAACTTTACATGTTAAAAGCAAATTAGAAAAACATCCCCTTTTCATTGACTTTTACCCTCTGAACCTGTATCCTGCCATCGGACGTACCCTCTATTTGTCAATTAGATGGCAGCCATATTGGACGGCTCCTACACACAGTACTAAGGGATTTCCCAAGCTGGCCTGCATTCTGATCTGGCCTCCGCCTCCCTCATTACAGTCTGGGGAGCCGACATAAGCACCAAGCTCCTCTGAGTTGCTAGATCTGCCTCACGCTGCCACCTCCACTCAGGGTGGGATAGACATCAGCTGTATCTTGGCTCAGTGTTCCTAGCCTGGACCATATCACCAACATATTTATGAACCAAAGATCTCCA
>CABHPP010000946.1:22012-46336 GCA_902168425.1 Peromyscus attwateri
CAAAGATCTCCATTTACAGTCGTGCAAAGGATTTTCTTCCTGCCAATCGCACAACAATGGTCTTAGTACAGTTTCAGTTTTCTCTCTTCAAGGCAGAGAACATTTATACTTTACTTTGTATTTGTCATAGTAACCAGACAATTATCAGACACACCTGTACAATGTGTTGGCAAGTGAATAAAAAAAAAAAAAAAAAAAAAAAAAAAAAAGAACCTACTAATCAATGCATGAATGACCTGAACATGAGTTTGAGGGAGACGACATGGGCTGGGACAGAACAAGAGACAAGAACAAAGGGTCAATGTGCTTTTGAAGGAATCATAATGAAACAGTTCGCCTCCCACAGAGTAAGTGGAGCTCTGAAAGGAACAAAATATTCTGGCATTTCTCATCCACTCTTGGTCTATCAATTCTATAGCACAAGTCGGGGGGTGGGGGTCACAAAGTGTACTTCACAGATGAGAACCTGCTGAAGAGCTGTAAAAGCTAAGGTTAGTGAGCCATTAAATAAAGCAGGTTTGTGCAGCAAAAAGAAGCTGAACTTGATCCAACAGGAACTAGGAAGCCACTAGAAGCTGAACCAATCACTCCTGACATCTTGGCTCCATAGAGCCACTTCCAAGAGCAAGTGAAAGAAGAATGGAAGGAAATTCTACCCTAATTACAGCTTCCAAGGTGCTTTCCTCGCCTGCCCGCCTGTTCAGTGTCGTGCGCTTTGTTTAACAGGCTCAGGTCCTTCCCTGCTGCAGTGACCTCATGACACACCACCCACTATTCAGGGTCCAACACTATCCTAAGTTGATACTCAGAGGTCCTCAGGAAGACACTTCCATTTCATTTTACCTTAACAGTGTTCAGCTATTTTACCTCCTCAGGATTGTCGATAGTTGTGTCAGATCAAGTAAAAATGTGGTAACTTAAGAGAAAGAGGCCTAGATGATGAGAAGTCCTGTGACAATCAGAGAAGAAACGAGCAATCTCAAGGTCCGAAGCCACAGGCCTCTCGGAGTGCTTTCACCATGCACTGCACAGAGCTGGGGAAGCACCAGGGCTTCTGAGATGGGGGAGGCAGACACAGTCCACAAACAGCTTCCGGTCCATCGGGAATGAACTAACACACACTTCCACAGCCTCACCTGGATACTGTGAGTGTCATGTTGTCTGTGCAGCCCTTGATTTTGTTCTGAGCTTCCAGGTGTGTCATACTGCTGGTGTCTTCCCCATCGATGGCTGTGATTAAATCTCCAATACATAAATTAGCTATAGCAGCCTTGCTTCCGGGAGTGACCTGGCAACAGAGAGGAGAGCATTAGTTACCATCTGTCTCCAGGAAAACCAGTGAGTAAACACCATCAGGTTAAGTATTCGCTAATAAAGATCAAAGTATGGAAAAAGGAGAGCTTGGCATGGTGGCACACACCTACAATTCCAGCTCTGGGGAAGTTGAAGCAGGAGAAAATTTGAGGCTAGCCTGAGCTACGCGTAGTGAGTTTGAGGACAGTCTGGGATATATAACGAGACCCTGCAAGGATGAAAGAAAGAAAAAGAAAGAGCAGGGACAGAAGTGCTCAAAAAAGTGTGCCAAAATCATAATTTAACCACCAGCGATCTGTCATGTTTATACAATCTGCTACCATTTACCGAGTCCTCTGGTGTGTGTGACCTCACTGTCCCCTTACAGCAACCACGTGAGAAAGGAGAGAGAACACTAGCCACTGAGCTTAGAAAGCTTGACGGCCTACCCGGGACCACCCAACTAGTACATTACTAGCCATCCAGCCAGCCCACTGCACACTCAAACCTTGAGCCTCACTCAGTGTTCTGACCTCAAAATAACTCACCAACATATTTTTGTTTGCTTTGTTGTTGTGGTTTTTTTTTTAAATGATTCTTTGTGGATTTCACATCATGTATCCCAATCCCACTTATCTCCCCATCCCCTCACGTCTGCCCTCTGCCCTTACAACCTCCCCACACAAAACAAAATAAAATTTAAAAGAAAAACCAAAAAACAAACAAAACAGACAAACAAACAGAAGAAGAAGAGGAGGAGGAAGAAGAGGAGGAGGAGGAGGGAGAAGAAGAAGAAATCTCATCATGAAGCCTGATGAGTAACACAGTTTATCCTTTAGTCCATACATCTTTACTTGCAAGTGTTCACTGCAATGAGTCATTGGTCTGGTTCAAGGCCTCTGGCTTCTGCTACACTACCAATAATGGGCCCTCACCGGGACTCCTCTTGGATATCCTGTTGTCCTGTGTGGTGGAGATTCTGAAGATTTTGATCTGTAGGTTCGTCCCCCTCACATGCTCCAGCAGTTCATAGATGAGGTGGATGTTGGAGTGGACTAACTCATATCCCTGGTTCTGAGCCTGGGTGGCAGCTGGGCTGGTCAGCCCGCCAGCTCTCTCTCATCCTCACTACCTGGGTGAGCTCTCCAGCACTGCCCCCCAACTAGCTCACCCCAGAAGCCTGCAGCAAGGAGTGAGTGGGACCAGTTCTCCTGCTTTCAGGTCCTCAGGTCTGGCTCACCCACACTCCCACCACCAGGACCAGCTCTACTGTTTTGCCCAGGCAAGGTTCAGGGCCTGCTCTCCTGATTGCTGTTGAGGGTATATGGGGGGCTGGGGCGGTGAGCTCTCCTGCTCTCATGCTCCCTGGGTCAGCTCACTGGTGTCCCTGCCAACAGGGTCAGCTCTAGTATGCTGCCTAGACAGGGTGCAAGACCTGCTCTCCTGTACCGACACATTTTTTTAAACTCACACATTTAGCAAGAACTTCTATTTCTATAAAATCTTAGCATATGTTATAAATTATGAGCACAGACAAAACTGGAATTGCTCACAGCTAAAATTTCAGTGACATGTTAGTTTCTTTACAATGAGCTTGAGCTACTTTTACAATAAAAATAAAAGCAAGCAATGAAGATAATTTTTAAATATGGTAGCATGGGTTTGCACCAGAAGTTGGCCATGGTTAGGATCCTTCCCTACAGGTGGCTGGTTTTCCAGACTAGTAGTTCCAAATGTGTAGACCACAGATGCCTGGGGTGGCCAGTTAGTCACTGTCACAGGTCCTTAAGTCCATCTGCCTAAGGATTCCCTGTGGACAGAGTAAATGTGCCCCCACACAGACCTACAATGGTTTTTTTTTTTTTGAGTGAACACAGATGCTGGTGTGATGAACAACACTCATTTTGAAGCAGCACTGGCCTCAGAGTAACTGCTATTGGATAGTTTCTCAGTCAGGATATACCAAAATGTTACTATCATCACCACAGGGCCAGTCCATGACTGTATGATATTAAAAGGCCATCCTGGATAGGAACCCAGGAGCAGAATGGTACACCTCCAGACCCCCAGTACCCAAAGAGCTCTGACTTCCTCTTGGGCACCCCCATAGCTCCTGGAAGCTAGTGGAAGATGTTGCAAACCACAGGTTGTTCCCACAAGCTGGTTCTTCAAAATGCCAAATCAGGACACAGGACTAAGGCCCAAAGCCTCCATTTTCCACAGCCCTGCTCCCAAATAAATAGCCCTCCTCAAACAGAAAACACTAGCCCTCATAGGGCTGCTGGTGTGGGGGCCCTGCCATGGCCCATCCCTCACTGGCACTCTGACCCCACAAAATGAGGGGTTGAGTTAGTCCTTGAGGTCCCTTCTAGCTTGAACATGTTCTGGCTTCACCAGACAAAACTCCCCTGGAATGTGAAGACGAGGAACCAGCACAGAGATCCTGACCTCCTAACCTTCCTCTCCCGCTCTCCCATCATGTGTTTACAGAGATCTCACTCTCACCAAATAAGAGCTGGGCTCCAGGCAGCCACTGAGTGAGATGTCTGACACAGACCTTCCTCCCAGTCAGCAATCGGAAGCTCATTCTGAGTCACTCCGTGAGGCAGTAAAAACACAGGCTGACCTGGTATTATACCATATACGGTCCACTTTTTCTAAATGACAATGCAGAGCTTTGCTTTTTGTTTGTTTGTTTGTTTGTTTGTTTGTTTGATGCTTTTGGAGAATGTCTTATGTATCCCAGGCTGGCCTCAAACTCTCTCTAGCCACTGGCTCACCTTTTAACAGTCCTACCTAAGTATCCCTTTATTTGGGATTGATAATGGCTCTGGACTGGCAAATTCTATCTCCAGGCAGACTAGCTGGAAAACCAGGAGACTAACACCAACCAAAGCCACTTATTTATGATCAAATATAGCAGTATAAAAGAGCAGCGCAGTTCCCTTTAGGATAACCCAGAAACCCTCTAGCAAGGCCCTCCCCTCAGGCCACCTCCCCACAAAGCTCTAGCTTCCTCCTCAAGTGTTTTTCCAACTCGGTATTCTTAACTGCCTGATTGACTTTTCTGGCTTCTCAAGTCTCTACTTAAATTACCCTTCTGAGTCATCCCTGACCCCTAGTCTATGGCACCTATCACATGATAGTCGGTGCTCATAATAAATAATCAATGAATGATTCAAATTAAAATACCCACTGTGGTTAAAGATGTTATCAAGAGCTGGGGAGATTATCTACTGGGTAAGAGGTCTTTCAGTGTAAACATGAGGACTTGAACCCAAGTCCCTCAAAGCCACGTAAAAGCCGGGTGTGGCTGCACCCTATAACCCCAAAGCTCAGGTAGTGGGGAGACACAGTAGGATTGTTGAGGCTTCGGGCAGCCAGCTAACTAAAAACTGGTGAGCTCCAGGTTCAGGAAGAGACCCTGTGTCTCAGGGCTCAGGGAACTATGTGGAAGAGGAGGTGGAAAGATCATAAGAGCCAGAGGGCATGGATGATACCAAGGAAACAGAGTCTTCCAGACACAACAGAGCTGATACACAGGTCCAAACCAGACGGTCCAACTGTTCCTCACCAAGAAGCTATCTCCAATTAACAACTGCTTACAAAGAAAAAAAGCAGTTTCTCCAAGGGAGTCACTGTGTATACAAACCACACTTAAGGGCAGTTCCATGTCCAGCAGTAGATGCCAACTAAAAAGGAACTCAAAGGTATTTTTGGAATTTTTGTCTCACACTGCTTTGTTTGGGCATTTTTTTTTAACGTTACTGGTTTTTGCTTATATATTATGGTTTCCAATTTTGAGGGTTTTGTGTGTGTGTGTGTGTGTGTGTGTGTGTGTGTGTGTGTGTACCTGCATGCATTTCTCCTTCTCTTTCTTAGTTTCTTTTTTGTTTGTTTCTTTTATTTTCCTTGTTTGTCTTTTTATTTGTCTATTTTCTTGAGAGAGAAAGAAGATGTAGAAAGGGAAGGGTGAGGAGTTGGAAAGAGTCTGGGAGGAGAGGAGAGAGGGAAAACAGTGATCAGAATACATTGTATAAAAATAACTTTATTTTCAATTTTAAAGAGAGAGGCCCTGTCTGGAGGGGATGAGGTGGAGAGTGACAGAGCAGGGCACTGACCACCTCTGCCCCACATGGGCACACACATATTTTACTATTTGAAATGAATAATTCAAAATATTCAACAATGTATTTTTTTTTAAATCAAGTAACTGTTTCCCTTAAAATAACTATCCTGGACTTAAAAATAGAAGATTTCTTTTTACATTTTATGTTCAGTTGCTAAGAAGTCTGGAATTTCCAGCATTTGGTTCAAACTGTTTTGTGGGAGTGGCGTTTCTGCAGAGAACATCCCAACAGGCCCTAGACAAGCTAAAACCAGTCCTAAGAGCCCCACACCTGAGTAATTTGGACTTACCCAGCCTATCCTTCAATCTGATTTCCTTTTTTCTTTTCTCTTTTCTTTTCTTTTTTTTTTTTTTTTTTTTGTTTTTTTTGAGCCAAAGGAAAGTTTTGGAAATTACAAAAGATCATCAGCTCAGGCTCTGATGGAATAATGTTCTTTTATGAGCCATCTCCTTTTTTTAAAAAGTTGGGGCTGGGAGTATAATCCAAGAGGTAGAGTATGTACAAAACCTAGGATTGATTCCCAATGCCACATAAACTGGACTTGGTATCACTTGAGAGGTGGAGACCAGAAGACAGAAATTCAAAGTTATCCTTGGCTGCACAGTGTGTTTAAAGCCAACTTAGGCTACCTGAGACCCTGTCTCAAAAAAAAGATGAGAGAGTGGCAAGTCAAATAAATCACAGAACTTACCTTTACAGAGCCTATTCAAAGGATATGTTTAAAATAAAAATAAGGAGCTCACATAGATTAGATGGGCAAGCATATCTTAGCAGCATTTTAGAAACAGGACTAGAGAGATGCTGTGAGTGGTTCAAGTTCACATAGCTGAAGGCTTATGCCTGGTTTTAACACAGAACCCCTCACAAATTCTACCCTTTTTTACTTCAGTGCAATACCATGGCAGAGACCGTAAGCCCACTGTCAGAGTTAAAAAGAAACCTAGAATTTTAAGAGGTGCATCTGCCATGGCCTTCTATACAAAGAACTGGAGTGCCATAAAACCCTGTTGGCCAGGTGCCTCTCAGGCATGAGACAACAGCTCCCCTGCTCTGCACTGAGCTGGGGCCCAGATCCCCACCCATTACCCTGCATGCCAATTATAAGACAAAACAGAAAAGGGCTGCATGTGAGAAGACCTGGATCTTGCTGCTGGAGAGTTCCTGTCCTGAATGGAGGACTCCTTACCACATACTTACTCGACCACAATGAACCATAGTTCTAACAGTGGCCATCATTAATGAGTGTGTATTTTATGCCAAGTGCAGTCTAAGTGGTTAGTAAGGGTTGGCTTATGATCCTCTCATGATGCTATCAGGCAGGCAATGTTATTTGCATCATTGAAGATGAGGAAATGGAGGAACAAGGGCTAAGCAGCTTGCTCAAGGTGACTCAGCTGGTGAGTAGCAAGCCAGGGCAGGCTTCAGGGTCCGCTACACCACTGTGTCTAGCCTAATTTCTTAGCAGCCATCAAATTCCATCAGAACCAGCTCATGATGGAGTCAGCTTCAATTTCTAAAAAAGAAATCCAATACTTCCCTCCAAAAAAAACCAGACCCATTTAGTTAAGTGGACATCCCTCAAAATCCCTCAGTCAGCTCTTTCCCCCCAGAGATCATGCAACCAGAGCACACAACTGTTGCTATAAAAACTAGTGTGGCTTGGGTGCAACAATTTCTATTAAAGAAAGAATGTTCTTCTGGTTTCTGCAGTAGTCACTCAAGTTGAGTTCATCCTTGGGCCCACCCCCAGTCCCAGATGGCCACTCCTTACCTGGAGGCCATCACCCAGCACACTGACTCTATACTCTATATTCCTAAGATGCCTTCAAAACCTGCTAAGGTTTTAACTTCAGTTTAAGTAGTGCAAAACAGAACCGTGGTGTAGCTCTTCCTAGTTCTTCAATGAGACATACTCACAAGTAAAAGCTAACCCCCTCCTTTGTGACATTGGCTCGCTTCATCCTCCCCCCATCCTTCCTTTCTCACTCACTCACTCACTCACTCATCACACATCCCCACGCATATTCTGAAAGATGGAGCAGCTTGTAGGTTAAGATAGAACTTCTAGAGGCAAGGGGCCAGGACTTGATATCCTGTGGTTGGGATTCAGTGCCTCTGTGTGGCTCACTCTTCAGCGGTCCTGACTCAGGAGGCTTCTGTGAGGTTTGCTGAGATGACTCAAAGCAGAGCAAGCACTCAGAACTCAAGAAATGCAGAGCTCTTAGTTGTGAGCTCCAGGAACCACGTGCTATGAAAAGGGCAGAACCTATTACCAAGGAACTCACAGTCCCTGGAGAGACAGGCCGATGAGAAATGTTAAGTGATACATGTTGAAGCTACAAGGCCATCCAAAGGCTAACGATGGGGCTGGAGAGATGGCTCAGTGGTTAAGAGTGCTTACTGAACAACCATGAAGATGTGAGTTTGGATGCCAGCACCTGTGTGACAAGATTGATAGGGTCTTGCTGCGAACCTGCGAACCTGCAAACCCCACAACCCCCGCACTGTGGGAGGAGAGGGGGTGTGCAGGCAGGAAGATTTCTGCTGGCTGTCAACCTAGGATGGGGAGATAAACTCCAGGTTCAGGGAGAGACCCTGCCTCAAAGGAATAAGGCTGAGAGTACTAAAAGACACCTGATGCCTTCCTGTGCTCTTGTACCTGCACATCCATGTACACACACACACACACACACACACACACACACACACACACACACGGCTACAGAAATGACTCCCGAAAGGTGGTGCTATTTAAAAACCACAAAGCCACAAAGGGAGGTGGGAAAGAGTAGACTAAGTCTCAAGAACAGTCTATGAACTGCAGAGATGAAACCCAGGGAGCAAAGGGAGGGGAGGGGGATATGAGACTGGAGATGCGGAGAGCAGGCTGTGAGAACCCTGTATTTTATCTGGAAACAATGAAATTACCACACAGTATTCGCTGTGTCCAGTTACTGTGAGGAGATGACTAGAGACCGTTAGCTGTACCTCACTGGATGGATACTTTCTGACTTAGGGTTCCTATCGCTGTAACAAGACAACCAGGACTGAAAAAGCAAGTAGGGAAGGAAAGGGTTTATTTGGCTTACACTTCCACATTATAGTCCATCACTGAAGGAAGCCAGGACAGGAACTCAAACAGGGCTGGAACCTGGAGGCAGAGCTGATGCAGAGGTCATAGAGGGGTGGTGCTGCTTACTGGCTTGCTCCCCATGGCTTGCTCAGCCCGCTTTCTTAATAAACTCAGGACCACCAGCCCAGGGATGACACTACCTACAGTGGGCTGGGCCCTCCCCAATCAATCACTAATTAAGAAAATGCCCTACAGGCTTGCCAGAAGCCTAATCTTATGGAGGCATTTTCTCAGTTGAGGTTCTCTCTTCTCCGATGACTTTAGCTTGTGTCAAGTTGACATAAAAGTAGCCAGCATACTTTCTAATGACAATTCAAACTGGACCCATTCCAGGAGTCACTCACTCAGCCCCTAGCTCAGCCATTCCTTTAGTGCAGTAGTTCTTAACCTGTGAGTCGCAACCCGTTTGGGGGCCCTGATCAGATATCTATCCTACATATCAGATATTCACATTACAATTCATAACAGCAGCAAAATTACAGTTATGAACTGTCAACTAAATAATTTATGGCTGGGGGTCACAACATGAGGAACTGTATTAAAGGGTCACAGCATTAGGAAGGTTGAGAACCACTGCCTTAGTGGATCTTTAGAAGGTCCTGTAGTGGGTAGCCATTCCAGTTTTGATCTGGAAGTTCCAACCCCACTGAGGCTTTGGTAACTGTCACGCCTACAAGGCGGGGCCAAGAGAGGACCCTGAAGACCCGAGATCCAGATGCGCCGGCTCTCTTGGTTCCTGGACCCTGGACGCTGGAGGTAGACCAAGCAGAGTTCTCCAGAGAACACCGCCAGACTGCGCTACGTCTTTCCCAGACCCTGCAACCTACCTATCCCTTCATTTGTAAGTTACACCACTAAATAAACCTCCCTTTTAACTACGTGGAGTGGCCTTAATAATTTCACCAATAAGGTCCTACCTAAAATTCAAACTTTACTAGCAGCTGGAGGCGTTAGCTTTCGGCACTTGAAATTGAAAGCTGAGCCCATCAAGTGAATCAGGCCCACAATCGAGACTGCTTTGTATTAGTTTTAATTTAAATCACATATGGGTAAATTTCATATAAACCCATAGATTCTAAGCTTGTGAAAAATCTGGCAATTGTGGACCTTAGATTTCCATATGGCAACAATCAGCACCAGTTGAGGAAACTCGGTCCCTCTCAATGAGAAACACACCACCCACTTAGCCACAAGCCCCATCACGCTCTAACTGCCCCACTACAAAAATCCAGTATCAGCACTACCTGTCATCAATCCTACAGTGATTTATCTCACTACTTCACCCTCCACTCAGCTTCTAGTTGCTTCCTGGGTCTCACATACAAATGAGCTTGGGACTGAAGGCTCAGCTCAAGGCTATGCAAAGCACAATTACAAGTAAAGCCTTTTATGGTAGGCTGAGGTGGGACCCCGTGGTGATAAAGCCCTGGGTTCAATGCCCAGCACCGAAGAAAAGAAATACTTCCTAGATAGGATTACCAGACAACTTTGTTTGCCCAGGTCAGTAACCTATTGCCTCTTAACCATGGAAAGCACCCCATTTTGTTCTCAAGTGTTCCAGCCAGCCTGGAGTGATGGTGCACACCTACAATCCCAACATTCATAACACCAATTCAAAGTTGAAGGCCATTCTGGGCTCCATCATGAATTCAAGGCCAGCCTAGGCTACCAAGGAAGACCTTGTAACAAGAGAAGGAAGAAAAGTAAGAGTTCCATACTGGATGATAAATTAATTGTTGCCCTATGACAGATGTGAGAGTTTCAACCAAGTATCTGTCATTGTTTTATATGTTCTGAGGCACTAATAATTTTTCCCCTCTCCCCGTTGAAGGAAAAAAAAAAGCTCTCTATTCAAATAATTTTCTAACTTCCCCTTTGGGCTAGGGTTACAGGTCAATTTCCCCATTGCTACAGAACACTTGCCGCTTGGAGCTGGCTACTAAACCTGGGGCCAGAAATCAACCCAGCTCACCAATAGCTCAGAACTGTATTTGCAAGGATGTGGTACTGACTTCCAACCTCTTACCTACCACATACCCTGAAGGGAGGGGGTAAAATATACATAGAGCCCCACTCCATCTCAAATCAATGCAGAATGATCCGGAAATACTCATGTACTCGTTCGTTTTACTTTATTTTGTCCTGGGGGCCAAACCCAGGGTCTCTGGTATGTTAAGCATACATTCTTACTACCAGGCTACACCCTCAGCCCCTAACCTCTGCTTTTTACATTTCCCAGCAAAGCCTAATTGATGCTCACTGGGTTTGGAAACTTCAAGGGGGATGTTGACTACTTCTTTTCCCAACACTGTCTTCCTGAATGAAGTTAAATTACTAGACAGACAATAAACACTTAAACCTAAAAGTCCAGCTCCTCAAGAAACAACCTGCAGGACTTACACTCCTGCACATGGAAGCCCCTCTGAAGACACCAGTTAGAATGGTATTTCTCTCTCTCTCTCTCTTTCTCTTTCTAACAGAAGGTAAGAAAGAAAGAAGAGAGTGAAGGAAGGAGAGAGGGAGAAAGGGAAGGGGAAGGGAGAGAAGAAGGAAGAGAGGGACAGAAGAAGAGGGGGCAGGAGGGAGGGAGGGAGGGAGGGAGGAAACAGCCCTATCAATGCTGGTCAACCTCTGAGAAAGAACTGAAGTCAAGTATTATAAAAGACATGTCAGCCCAGATGTCTAACAAATTCAACATGGTTCCCATTTTGGCCTGACCAGAAAACTCACAGCTAAACTCAGTGTGCAGTTACAGAAACCAACTGATTTAACATTCCTGAAACACTGCTGCTTCCGCTTCTATGTTCCAAATATTTCGTTAAATCTTAAGTATGTCCTTGTGTTTTAAATATCACAAGTGTCTGTTTTTGGTGTTGTAAACTGCCTTACATCCATGCAGAACAAAGTGAGAAAGGAAGCATAAATACGATGCATCTCCGGCCGAACAAAACACGAAATTCAAGTTCCATTGCAATGGCATGCAGACCTTTAAGCACAGTCTCTTGATCTAACAGCCATGTCAGTGTTTTTAGGTATAAATTTGACAGTCTAAACTGGAGGTGGGGTAACACAAAAGCAGCCTGCCTGCCACATTTAAATGCTGAATGTGAACTCCTCCCTGGGTTTCTCTTGGCTTGCAGTTTGTGGGTCCAGGCTGCCACCCAGACCCTGAAGCCACATCAAAGCCACAAACACTGCATGAGGATACATAGGTTGGCCTGAAACAATACGACTTCAAAATGTTCTTGGTTAGTCTATAACCACTTTCTCCAGGAAATGAGGCAATTAAGTAGGCTGGGTGCTTGTAGATGAGCTGTGTCCTAACCCAGCTTCCCTTCATGCACAGTGTAAAAGAAAGTCAGTTCGCAGAGGTGGAAGTTCAGAGAGACTGGCTGCTTTCTTGGTCCAAGCAATCACCATTCTGAAGACAGAAAGGTGAAAAGAGCTGCCAGTAAAGAGAATAACCTAATTTCTCATAAGAGACATCAATTCTCAAGTGTCCAAAAGCCTATAATGACTATGCATGCTTTAAAACAATTCTAACCGCTGCCGCCCACAACCAAAATCTGACATTCACTTTTGCAGACTACTCTGGCTGTTTCTGTTCCTTCACTGATTAAATGAAATTGACAACCATGTCGATCTCATTAGGTTGTTGAAAAGGTGTTCTTAAAGGGTTCAAAACAGTATCAGGGCTGGAGAGATGGCTCATGGATTAAGAGTCGATACTGTTCTTAGAGAGGACCAGAATATGGTTCCCAGCACCCATCTTAGACAGCTCACAACTGCTTCTAACTCCAGCTACATGGGGATCTGACACCCTCTTCTGGACTCTGTAGATATCTGCACTCATCCATACTTACATTCCCCCCTCCTACACACATGTACACATAATTAAAAATAAAATAAATCTTTGGGGCTGAAGAGATGGCTCAGTGGTTAAAAGCACTGGGTGTTCTTCCAGAGGACCAGAGTTCAATTCCCAGCAACTGCATAGCAGTTCACAACCATCTGTAACTCCAGTTCCAGGGGATCCAGGGCCACCAGACACATACACAAAGCACAGATGCACATGCAGGCAAAACACCATACACATAAAATAATTTTAAAGGAAAACTTTTTAATTACTAAAAATAAAAAAAGTAGCTGCCATTAAAACTTCTTTAACAGCCTGCCACATCCTGACACCTGCTATGGGTTATCCAGAGCACTAGGCACGTTACATGCACCACCCACCGTCACCATTGCCTTTGGAGGTAAATACTATCTTTCCCACTTCTCAAACAGTTGCTGAGTTTTCTGGAGCTGACCTGCCTGGCCCCACCGTCCCTGGACATACAAGTAAGAAGAAGGCAAGACAAGGGTTTGAACCTACACCCAGCTGAAGTAAAAAAATGCATTTCCTCAGGATACCAAGCTATCTTTAATTCTTCATTTGTTGTAACAAAATTATGACCGAAAATATAGAATGATGAAGTCTACATGATCTGCCATGATACAGTAATTAACTCTGAAATTGTAACTTACATGAGAAACGAGCTGGGAAGTTTTATAGGCAGACATTAACAGTGTTTGCCTCTGTGAAGCACAGCTGGAAAAGGCTTTTACCCTTGTCTTCCCATAGTTTTCCATTTCACCTTTGTCTTTGAAGAATTCCAGGTTGTTTTCCTTGATTTTCGTCAGACAGGATCTCACACTTATAGCTTGGGCTAGACTGGAACTTACAGTGTAGCTCAAGGTTTTGAACTTGCAGCAATCTTGCCTCAGCTTCCTGAGCCTCCATGCCTGGCTTCTTCATTTTTATGACATATTTATGACAACCGCATGTAAACATATTAAGTATAACGCACACACAGACAAGAACACAAACGGTCACCATAATGCCTCGTGAATTCTCCCCACCCCACCCCCCAAAAAATGCACCAATGGACGCAGCACCCCCTAAAGAAACTGAATGTGAATTTTCAGACCTCATTTGTCACAAACCTTTTAGCAAAGATTAGCCCCAAATCAGACAGCTAAGACTCTAGGTCAATTTTGGATCTTTACCTGCCAGCCCTGTTGTGGGGTTTTAGGTCATATGACTCAATCAGCATTTGCCTACACATTACTGTTGTTAGTAGTCATCTGAATTATTTAAAATGTAGAACTCCTGGGACAGGAGAGAGGCTCAGTATTGCAGAGGATTCAAGCTCAGTTCAACGCCCTTTTCTGAACTCAGTGGGTACCAGGCACGCACATGTTGCACATACGTACGTGCAGGCAAAACCCTCGTACATATAAAATGAAATAAGTAAGTCTAAAAAAAAAATTTAAAAAAAAACTTTTTTTTTAATTC
Organism: Peromyscus attwateri; assembly: GCA_902168425.1. Lineage (NCBI taxonomy): Eukaryota > Metazoa > Chordata > Mammalia > Rodentia > Cricetidae > Peromyscus > Peromyscus attwateri. The sequence continues at coordinate 35,907 of CABHPP010000946.1, forward strand.
AAAGCTATTGGAAAATTTGCCACAGGGAAGTTCCCAAGCATGACTCTTGATATTTAAATGGAGTCATTTCTATTAATTATCTGACTAGAATTGTATCTTAGCTTTTAGAAGTATGAGCACTTCATAATACTTTTAATAATGTAAATCATCTCTGCATCACGTGCATTTAGGCATCTGTATCTTACATAAGTCACACCTATGTCCTTATTAGCTGATCTTACAGAGTAGCTAATAGATTTGATATAGCATCTATAAAAAATGACACTCTGAAGCACTGTTCAGAAGCTGGCCTCTTACAAAGTCAGTGTGTTGGTTTTCGTGCCTATGGTAGTACCAAGGAGGGAATGTGCTGTGTACACCACAGACCTTGTGACTGGTGAGTGTCCACTCCATCCACTAGGAAGCTAAAAGCAGTACAACCGAGCCATACACAAACTACTAACACTTTTGTCTCAGGGTTTTGTAAGTTGTCCTAGCCACCGTTCTATTGCTATGAAGAGACACCATGACCAGGGCAACTCTTACCAAGGAAAGCATTTAACTGAGTGCTCGCTTACAGTTTCAGGGGTTTAGTCCAGCATGGCGGCACACACAGTGCTGGAGTAGTACTGAGAGCTATATCCTAATCCACAAAGCAGAGAGAAACAGAGACACTGGGTGACTGCATGGGCTTTTCAGACTTCCAAGTCCATCCCCAGTGGCATGTTCTCCAACAAGACCACACCTGCTAATCCTTCTTAAATAGTGCCATTCCCTGGTGACTAAGCATTCAAATATACAAGCCTGTGGGGGCCATTCTTATTCAAACCACCACATAGGTATACTGCATGGTGACCTTGGCTCAGCTGACACAGACGCATCTGGTCATGTTCATTTGCCATAAACTATCCCCAGATCCCCTGCAAGCACCCAAACAAACCTTTCTCTAACCAGCTCTTAACTCCTCTGCTCTTCCGTTCTCAGGGGCCACAAGGGTTTAGGACCCCAGAACGAATAAAACCTCTCCCAGGTGAGGCTGTGACTTTAGGCCTGTCTGAAGGGTCAAAGAGGGGCCATGCTCCTTCCCAGGATGCTCTGACCTAAAGCTTACTGGCAACAACACAGACATCCCAGCCAATCCTCACAGATGCAAAAGCCTCTCAGGTAAGAAGCCCAAGAGGGTCCTACGCTTCACACTGAGGCTTGAACCAGCCTAGGTTTTCCTGGAGTTCTGCACTGAATAACACTGTTGGCAATACAATATTCATTGTCATGGCTTATCAGGAGGCAGCATGGTGACTGAAGCTACCTGGCTGGCAGCCTGCTGGGCAATACACTCTGGTCCTGAATTCACCCTGGTCATGGACTGTAGAGTGTATGGAAGACAGTGATTAGCAGATCATAACAAACATATTAGTAGTTATTAAAATTTCTGACTTCAAGAGTACAGGCCTTGGAGCTAGCTGGCCCAGCCACTCACTGTTGTGGGATGGTCTGTATGTCAAATGTGTTGCTCTGATTGGTCAATAAATAAAACACTGATTGGCCAGGAGCCAGGCAGGAAGTATAGGCAAGAATAACAGAGAGGAAAATTGAGAGAACAGGAAGGCAGAGGGAGACATTGCCAGCCACCGCCATGACAAGCAGCATGTGAAGATGCCGGTAAGCCACGAGCCACGTGGCAAGGTACAGATTTATAGAAATGGATTAATTTAAGATGTAAGAACTAGGGGGCTGGAGAGGTGGCTCAGAGGTTAAGAGCACTGACTGCTCTTCCAGAGGTCCTGAGTTCAATTCCCAGCAACCACATGGTGGCTCACAACCATCTGTAATGAGATTTGGTGCCCTCTTCTGGCCTGCAGTCATACATGCTGTATACATAATAAATCAATAAATCTTAAAAACAAAAAAAAAAAACAAAAAAAAAAAACTTTAAAAAAAAAAAAAGATGTAAGAACTAGATAGCTAGAAGCCTGAGCCATTAGGCCAAACAGTTTAAATAATATAAGCGTCTGTGTGTTTATTTTATAAGTGGGCTGTCGGACTGCCTGGGCTTGGCGGGACCCAGAGATAAAACTCTCCAGCTACAACTCACTGCTATATGGCATAGGCAGGCAACATTTCCATGCTTCAGTGTCCTTATCTGTAAAATGAGGGCCTTCAATGTACCTACCTCACAAGTTATTCATGACACTTACTGACAGAAGATATTAAATACTTAGAGCACTGTCTTTTATATAAAAAGGCCTACTGTATATATTTTAAGTACTCTGATTACTGCAAGGAGATAAAATAAATATTTCTCATGTGAATCTTTTCTGTGTCTATGGCAGGTATGCTTTTATAATTAGCAATACAAGTCCATCTGAAACTATGCCTGTATTTATAGCACATTTTCTCAATCAACTTACAGTTGAAGGCACAAGTAATGCTGTGAGAGATGCTGGGCTCTGTTATTCAAAGGGGACGAATACAATTTATTTGCTTCCCCCACCCACCCGCTGTGTGTGCTGGTGTTCCAGGAGGGGACAGAAGAGTGTGTTCTCCTGGAGCTGGAGTTACAGGCAACTGTGAGAGACCTGACTTGGGTGATGGGAACTGAACTCCGGTCCTCTGGAAGAGCTGCAAGCACTCTTAACCACTGAGCCATCTACCGTCTTATTTATCTTTACAAAGAAGGAATGTGACCTGCATAGGGTCACAAGGTCGCCTGCTGAGCTGCCTAAACAACAGCTCTGCTTGAATCCCCACACTGAACCCAGTACCAGGTCCCATCCTTTCAGCCTCTCCCCCTCAGTTCCCCCACCACCACCCCCAGACCCATTAGAAATAAATCATGCTTTAAAAGTTAATTTTATAGCCTAGGCACTTTTGTTCACTTATAACCAATCACTCTGTTACAAGGAAGTTAAGAAGCAGTTGAGCCACTTCTTTTCTAAAACATGTAAATGAAAACAAATGACCTAACCTGCAGGCTCCTGGACTTCCCCATCTACACAAAGTAAGATACCAGCCTTGCTGTCCTCCACAGAACATCTGCAAGTCATGGCCTGGAGGGAAGGAGGCAGCTTGGGAGTCAGCCTTAACTGGGCTGCCTTTCCCAGTCCTGATCAGCCCAGGAGAGTACCACTCAAGATGTGATGTCTGAGAGTTATTGTCCCTCCTTCAGTCTTCATCAAAATTAACCAGCATGGAGCTGGAGAGCTGGCTCCATAGCAAAGAGCATTTATTGCTCTTGCAGAGGACCTGGGTTTGATTCCCAGCACCCACATGGCAGCTCATAACCACCTGTAATTCCAGTTCCAGGGGCTCCAACACCCTCTTCTGACCTTCATGGGTACAAGGCACACACACAGTTCACATACATACACACAGGCAAAACACCTATATAATAAAATAATAAAATAAATCTTAAAGTTAAAAAAGCAACCAGAACCTATTTTTAAAAAGAAAATTAACCTGCATGGTCAGTATCCTAGAGGTTTGGCAAGGGAGGCTCAAGCTTCCGCCTCAAGTCATTCTCTCAGATGCCTCTGCCTCCTGTATCCCCAGGTCAGCCTTGATCAGCTGGTGCGGCTAATGCTTCTGAGGTGATTTACTGCGCACGATGCATGCAGCATGCAGCTCAGGTCCTTTAATGCACACAGGGCAGTTTTAGGCTTGTCTTCCTTTTTATAACCTAACTAATGAGCCCTGCTCTTCCAACCTTTATGACATGACGTAAAACTCTACTCCAATCTGGAAATAACCCTCTTGAAAATCAAAAAAAGACCTTCTGGCTACAGAGTAACCATTATTAAGCAACCCCTTGGGGTCCTCAGGCAAAGGGCACAAGCACTTACTATGAAACCACAGGCTCTTCTTAGCAAAGGGTTCCCCTGGACTCAAGGGGCAAATAAGTAGCAACTCCAGCTAAGAGTATCCCCTTATCACTGGCCCCGCCTCTTCCTGTCCTTTTTCAGTTGTCAGAATAATCCAGCAGCCAGTCATTTCAGCATGGGTGTGGATTCTCTGAAGGTTTCCCTTGAAGGCTACTAGAGAAAACGCGAAATTACACAGAGGGAAAACACACACACACACACACACACACACACACACACACACACGGAGCACGGAGGCAGGGGGAGCCACAGGGTTGGAACAGGAACCAACAGAAAAATATTTCAGAGAGCAGTTAAATACTATGTGGCTTCAGCAGCAGGGAGTCAAAGGCAAGCCTTAAATGAGATACTAGATAGAAAAAAACTAGTTTATGTCCATCAATAGTTAGAAATTTTGGCTGTGGTATTTAAGTTCCTCACAGAAACAAAGATGAAAGCACAAAGGAGTAATAGAAGCTACACACACACACACACACACACACACACACACACACACACATATATATATATATATATATATAAAATGCTCTATATAAGTCTGTTTAAAAACAGGCAAAATTCAGCATTTTGTGTTTTGGACAACTAGTTAGTCAGTAAAACTATGCAGGAAAACACAGAATAATTACTGGATGTCAGGACAGGACTATATCATAGAGCTTCTATGAACCACCAACATTGTATATCCTGATCAGGGTGTGGCTGTACAGGTGTTCATTTTACAGTCAGTGAAAATGCATCTAGAAAAAAAAGAGTATCTCCAGGACACACAACTCTGGAGTTCTATTTGGCTTCATCACTCTAACAAAAGACTGGAGCCAGTACCAGAATAATTCATGCAAGAGAAAGCAAACATGGTTATTTAAATAAGAGGCACTCCTCTGCCTGCCTAATTTTATGGTTTGCTTTGGTGTGGAGACTGCGATTCTACTTACACAAAAACATACTAGCAAACTGTATCTGCCCAGAACAGTAAATGTAGCACACACCAGCCAGAAGGTGGGCAGAGCTCTTTACCAACGCTCACACCTCACCATTATTCACTGTTTACAGAGCAATCTACATTCTTCAACTGGTAGCCAAGGGCTGCTGTTACCCCACTGCAGTGATTAAAAAAATAAATAAACTCTGGGTGCTCACCTTAGATACCGCTTGGTAAGAACTAGACTCCAGACCAGCACTGGATCCAGGACCACCCATGCCACATTCTCTTTATGACAATCACTTTCTCATTCCCAAGAGGTGAAGAGGCAATGAAAAGAAACAAGTAATTATGCCAGTATCACAATGTCAGTGTCTGAGTTATTTCCACTTTTCAATTAAAACACTTGCCAAAGGCATAGTGAAGATTAGCCAGAGCTGTATCCTCTCAGGTCTGAGGAGTTTGCAGAGGCATATTACATGTGCTCATTCAACATGAGTGTAGAGTATAAAAAAATACATTAATCAGGGGCTCCGGATGTAGCTCGGTTGGTAGAGTGCTTGCCTAGCATGAATGACATCTGGGCTCAATCCCCTGCACTACATAAACCTGCCATGTGCCATACATCCCAGCACTCATAAGGCAGGAGGCAAGAGGATCAGAAGTTCAAAGTCATCCTTGGCTACATACAGAGTTCAAAACCACCCTGAGATACATGGTAAGTCTATCTCAAAAAAAGAAAACAAAAGGAGTAAAATTAATTAATGCGTGAAGGACCAAAGCCATGGATTCAGTGTGTTTTCCACTTCATTTCTACACTGTGCTGAACGAATCACTCGGCCATATCCCCAGCTGGTGTTAAGACTTTCAGAAGCAGCCAAAATGACAAGCCAAGGCTACCCTTCCAACAGACTGCCAATATATCCTCCCCTGATTAAAAAGAAAGTTTCTTGGAAGTGGAGAGGACTGACAGGTTAATTATAGACACAAAGAGCGGGAACAACTGGACTATGAGGTAACCAACTCTAAATGGGCAGAGGCAATGCCCTCCGTGGGCTGGCATTTGTATTCTGTCTGCAAGGACACACTATTCACAGACAAGTGCAGTCCTGAGGCAGGCCTGGTGTAAGAGGTCCAGACAGCGTAAAACACAGTTCCCACACTTGAAAAGTCTGGCTGGGGGCTGGGAAAACAGCTCACATCTCCAATAACAAAGAAATCTCTGGAAGACAAGATGGTCAAGTGGAAGACCCAGTCTTAAAACGAGGCTGCCTGCTTATTTGGAGTAAGATAGTCAAAGAGCCGGTTGCTGGGCCCAGCCCAGCTGTAAGGAAGCCTGAGCAGCACCACAGCTGGCAGAAAAGTCAAGAGGAGGCAGAAATGAGGAGGCAGAAACGCTTCCCCAACTCCCATCTAACTCCTTCAGCTACTGGAAGCATGGCCATAAGCTAAGAGGACCCATCAGGATCTTCACTTCCATTTCCATCCCAGAACCCCTCTAAGAAAAAGAGGTATATTTACCAGACTGGGGAAACAAGTTTAAGGTCAGCTTCAGCAAGCAAATGTACCAAAGAATAGAATGTGGTCCCGCTAGGCCAACCATTGCTGTAGTCCCCCCTCACCCCCCCACACCCCACACCCCCACACCCCCACACCCCCGCTCTCCTTAATCAGAAGATATTTAGTAACACACACACACACACATACACACACATACACACATACACACACACACACACACACACACACACACACGCACACACACTCACACCTTCTATCTGCAGGGGCTAAAAATGTTGACTAGCACTGGGAAATAGTCCTTGTTTGGCCCAGATCACATGTCCAAAGTGTGAACCTTCAAATACTGAGCCTCAGTCTCACTGGGGGCTACATTTCATTTATGGATCACAGGTCTAGCAGTCTGCAATGGACCACGGGCCCTCCCAGAGATGAGGCCCAGCTAAGAGCTTTTCAATCATCACCAGCACTCGCAGGGTTGGAACTGCTCTTTCCAGAAGGAAATGGGTTTATCACAGATAACCTGGAGGGCAGAAAAGCGATCTAACCACCTGAGGCAAGGCAAGACTACAAAGGTTTATCTGGGGTTATTTCCCAACTCCAGTGTTTCCTGTGAAAAGCATTACGAAGCTGAGAGCCAGCTATGGGTCAAACTTAAGAGTGTAAAATAGTTGTTTCAGTTCTTAGCTAAAAGAATCCCACTCGCCTTCCAGGGAACTCCTCTGTACTCCCCCCATTCACCTTCCAGGACTTTCTGCTGCTTCCAATCAGCGCCCCCCAACTCTTCCACCTTAAAGAGCAGGGCGTGCTAACTCCCAGCGCGCGGGGTCTGCAGAGCTCCGAGTCTCCACACCCAGGCACAAAGAGCGTCTGCGTGCCGCGCAGAGCCACGTTTCCGGGGCGCAGAAGGAAAACTGTCGTTGGCCTTGGCGCGGCACGCACGGAGCCCGCTTGCCCCTGCCCCGGAGCGAGGTGGCGGGGAAGGGGCAGCGAATGGCACAGCACGCTCAACGCTCAGCGCACCTTGATGCGCCCCACTGCGATCCCCGCCGGGCTCCAACCTCCCCGACTCCCCTCGGAACGCGCGCTGCCACCCTACGGAAGAGCCCTGTTCCCACGCGCGTCCCAAGACACTCTTACCCGGGAAATGGCGAGAGGTTGCTCGAAGTCCTTGCCGCCCACGAGGCGGAAACCCCAGGGTCCCGGGCCCTGTAGGACAATCTGCTGGGTGGTCATCTCTAGGCACAATCGGAGGGGACAGACGGGCAAGGCACGGAACAGCACGGCGCGCAGGGCTCCTAGAGCAGCTGTCGGAGAAAGAGCGCGCCTGACGGGTTGGAAGATCCTGGAGCGGGCGGGGACGCAAGCGAGGGCGGGGACAGATCCGCCCCCGGTCGTGTCGCTGCAGCCCCGCCCGGCCTGCGTCTCTCCTAGCGCGTCCGCGGTACCTCGCCAGACTCAGGTCGCCGGGTCGGGCTCTGCGGCTCCTCCCAGCAACCCCGCACCTCCTCCCGCATCTCCTCCGCCCTATCCACAGCCACCCTGCCGCTCCCAGCCCAAGTGCGCGCTAGGTGCGACCTGATCCGTGTCCCGACTCACAGTGGACTCGACAAACCCACGCAGTGTGCTTTGCAAAAAGCCAAAAAGGGCTGAGCGAAGTCAGAGCCGTTTTCACTTTTGCTCTTTGGAAACCGTAGAGGTTTAAGAGGTACTTTCAAGTGATCTCACGTGACGCTTAGACGGAAGGCCCTCTAGTCTCATCTTAAAGATGAAATAATTGAGGCTGCCCGAGGTTAAAAGACACCCCTAAGGCTACACAGCAATTTGGGGTTGCTACTGAATCACTTCGCAGGCTCCTTGGGGCACCCTGGAAGTTTTCCAACGCTAATAAGACTATAATGGGGGAGGGGGCTATAATTAGGCTCCACGACTTTCCTAGAAACCTTTCCTCCTCCGGGTTGAAGATGGAATTGGAGGCAGGTTCTGATCTTCCCAACAATTAAGTCCTGTAGTCCGGGGTGGGCCAATGCCTGGAAAGCGGTGAGTGGACACTCCTAGGTTCTAAGCTTCCTAACTGTTTCTGTTGTGAACTACCCCAGAAGCACACTCTCAAACCAGACTAAGCCACAGCTCATGCTGTCCACCGAGTGTTCGCTCCCCCTAAATAACCCAAACCCTTGAATATCTCTAAGGCCACCGTCAGAATGACTTCAATCTGTTGTGATTCGTCTCCTCCAACCCTGGCCACACAGGTCTCCTATTCTTAGCCTTGCCACAGGCCGTCATCAGGAATACCCTTTCCCCAGACATCCCAAGGCTGTTTTTGTACAGGTATCATCTTAATAAGGCCTTTTCTTAGAGCCATTTAAACATCCTCTCTAAAACGCCTCTATCTTCCCTGCCTTAATTTTCTTCCGGTCCCTGTCTAATCTACAGTTTACTTATTTGTTTGTTCCACTCACATTCCTAAACACTAGTTTCAAAACCGGAAGAGTTTTGATCTGGCAAACTGCTCACTGCTGTGTTCCCGGGCTAGAACGATCATTTCATGAATTAGCCAACCTCAGGACCACTGACTCCCTCTGGACACCAGTTTTCGTGGTTCGCACTCATTCTAGAAGCTGGACCCAGGTTGAATGAAGTTGTAAAAACAAACGTTTCTGTGTGTCCTTGCCATTCTGGCCAACCTTCTGTGGAGCTCTGTGCACAGATTTCCACATGAAAAGATCATCTGGTTCCTCACCCATGTTTGGGAATGATTTGCTCATTCTTAGTAATCAACTTCACCCCTGTTTTGTAGATCAGATCTTCTTAAACTTTTTCCATCTTCAACTCCTTTTCACCCAGAAAAAAATTTACCCCAAGTCTATAGGTTAGTCTAATAGGTATACACACCAAACATTTACTGAAAAACATAAGTCCATTTATTTTAAATTAGGGCAATGACCCTGTCAGTAAAGCATTTGACTTAAATATGTGAGAACCTGAATTTGATCCCCAGAACTCATACGAGAGGCTGAGCTCAGGACAGTCTGAAATCCCAGCCACTGCAGGATGGGTGTGGAGATGGGCTCCCTGGAGCCCCCTGGTCAGCCTGTCTAGTCTGCTCGGTGAAGTTCTAGGCCAGTGAAAAACCCTGTCTCAGACAAAAAGTGGAAGGTACCTGAGGAATGATACCAAGGTCATCCTCTGACCTCCACATGTCTGTTCATACTCGTGCATACATATTGCACCCACACATACGTATCCCCACACAGGAATATACACAAAAAACATTCTTTTAAGGCTATTCTTTGGTATATACATAATTTTACTGCTTATTAATGACAAAAACAAATTTACCTGCTACCTATGAGGCAAACGTGCTTGTTTATTTTTACATAAAGAATTAAATCCTGACTGAATATTTGATATTCGAGGACATAGGGTAGCTTCATCATTTTCCACATTTGACAGATATTTTGATTTTATAATTGTCATTGCCAAGAATGCCACTTTGCATTCTGGCATAGGACAAAATGACAGGGATGTGAGTCTTGGGACACTTCAGAAATTGTTGGGAATTCTTTCCTAATCTCATCCTAACATTAATTACACAATTTCTTATGAAACTCAAGTCAGCCACTCAAATAGCAATTTATTATTCTTTTTTCACGTTTGTGTGTGTGTGTGTGTGTGTGTGTGTGTGTGTGTGTGTAAGCATGCACATACCGCATACCATAGCCTGCCTGTGGAGGTCATTGGACAACTTATGGGAGTCAGTTCTCTCCTTCCCACTTGTAGATTTCAGGGTTCAAACTCAGTGGTCAGGTGTGGTGACAAAAGCCTAAATCTACCCAATGGGTCCATCTTCCTGGCCCTTGATTTTAGTGTTTGGAGACAGGGTCTCACTGTATACCAAGGCTAACCTTGAACTTGCAGAGATTTGCCTGCCCCTGCCTCCCAAGTGCTAGGATTACAGGCATAAGCCACCATGCCTGGCTCTGTATAACCATGTTTATATATAAGAGTAACTGCATTCAGTGTCCAATATTGAAGGGGAAAAAAACAAAACAGGAAGGCACTAGTGCTTTATGTCTCTGCAGAATTTGGTAGCATCGGCAAATGTCACCTAGTTAGCAGTCTTGACTATT